>OMMV01233888.1:0-16570 GCA_900302635.1 Chatrabus melanurus | reverse complement strand
ATTTCTGCATTTAAGGCCTGCAATGCATTCCAAAAAAAGTTGGGATGGGGGCAATGTATTCTAAATATAAGGATTAAATCATCACTTTTACAGCCAGTTTTCTTGAGACAAGTCAGGGGATGGATACATTCAAGGCTGAATAAGTCTTGGACTTCATTCACATCAATCATTAAGAAATACAAACAGTATGGTACTGTGTGGTAAATCTGTATCAAGTAGGCAGTTCTCAAAAATTGATTGACCATGCTGGAAGGAGACTAGTGAGGGAAGCCACCAAGACACCCATGGCAACTCTGAAGGAGTTACAGAATTATTTGTAATTTCTCTAATGTGTAAGTCAAAGGACAGTATGGGATCAAAGATCACGCTGAGATTTTTTTGCTTTATGATTCAACTGATTTTGTCGATGACACCGAGACTCTGATTCATGCCTTTGTGTGTGTGTGTGAGAATTGATTACTGCACTGTATGATTGACTGGTTTACCTCACAGACGTATAAGAATGCTTCAAAATATTCAGAATACAGCTGCTAGAGTTTTGACTAGATCTAGGAAACTCCATCATACTAGTGTTGTCCTCCTTTCACCAGCTTCCTGTTCACACAAGGGCGCATTTTAAGGTTTTGTTGGCAACATATAAAATACTGAATGCTTGTTACTTTACAGAACTGGCTGAGCCTTATGTTCCGACGCAAACCCTTCATTCTGAGGCTGCTGGCTTTCTTTGTGTTCCTTGAGTAAAGAAAAAAAATCAGCAGGCGGTGGAGCCTTTGGAGACTTAATTTAACTGAACTGACTGGCCTTGGGCATACGGAAGTTTGACCTTTGACCCCAGTGACCTTAACCTTCGCTGAAACAAACCCCTCAAGAGCAATTCGGGGGTCAACTTACATCCACATACCAAGTTTTGTGGAAATCGGCCCAAGGACCTGGGAGTAGTCGGGGAACAAAACAAACGTTGCTCAAATTATAGTATTATTGTTATTATTATTAGTAGTAGTAGTCGTTGTGGTAAGTGGCTCCTACACTGTTCAATGCTTGCATGGACTGGGTGCTGGGCTCGGTTTGTGGAAACTTATCGGATTGCATAAGTGCCTTTGTTGGGGCAGAAGGTTTTACTGACCTTGACATCATGGATGATTGCTGTGATCTTTGTGGAATCAATGGATGCCCTGATTGCACCACTTGAGAAGCTGAGTGAGGAGCCAGAGTGCCTGGGTTTGCAATTGTCCTGGATCAAAACTAAGATCCAGGCTTTCAATGGCTTCCTGGACTCGACCGTTAGAAGTATGTCTGCATGCAGTGAAAGTGTGAAACTTGTAGAGACATTCACTGATCTCGGCAGTGATGTTCATGTCTCTGGGCCCTCGGCCTTTGAGCTAGAGAGATTCCCGGGAAGAGTTTATGGAGTCATGACATCGCTGGACAGAGGAGTTTGGCGATGCAGATATTTTTGCAGGAGAACAAAGGTCCAAGGCTTTAGGGTCTTGGTGCTTCCCGTCTTACTGTATGGTTGTGAGACTTGGATGCTAACCAGTGCTTGCATTTTTGAAAAACCTAGTTAAGTACGAAAACAGTAAAGTTGAGAAAACAGCAAAAAACATGCCACCAGTTTCAAGTTGTTTTCCTTTTTTTTGCTTCACTAATACCTCGGGGGTCCCTCCATTGCTTCTGGAAATGTCAGAATATCGAACTTTGGCTTCAAAAATTCGACCAAAGTTCAAAGTTGCTGGGTTTTGGCTGCATAAGTAAATCAGTTCTCGGAACTTGCTCGGTCCTGCTGCTTCAATACCTATGAAACCATAAATGTTTTCTTATCGAATGGTACGCCATAAGAAAAGGTAAAACCTAGTAAGTCTAAAAATGGTCTTAACTCAATTTTCCCAAAAAAAAAAAATCGACTTACTAGGTTTTTCCAACACACTCGAGTGTGACCTAAGGCGACGACTGGATGTCTTTGGTACCAGGTCTCTTTGGAGGAGCCTTGGGTACCGCTGGAATGACTTTGTGTCAAATGAGCTGTTACTTTGGGAGACTCAGACGAGGCGTATCACTTGCATTGTGAGGGAACGTCAGCTATGACATTTTGGCCACGTGGTGCGTTTCTCTGTGCGTGATCCAACACGTCGTTGGCTCAGTGTTTAGGTCCCCAGTGGCTGGAGAAAACCAAAGGGGATGCTCATGTTTCACCTGGCTGTGGCAGATAGATGGTTACTTTTAGAGGTGGGGATGGGTCAGTTGTCTGCCTGGGTGGTTGCCATCCAGGACCCAAAGCGGTTCCGTAGTGTGGTAGCTGCGGCGGTGTGAGGCACCAGAATATTGTGGCGGACCTGACCTGCAGTAGCCACAGTACATAGTGTTTTCTGTCATGAACCGGGATTTTGAATTTTGGCCTCAGGAGGTGTTTTCTTTTGCTTGTTCTGGTTACATGCCAGAAACTCTGCATTTGAACTTTTTAGATGAATGCAGTCAGGCAGCGGGTCAGAGGTATGTATTTAAATGTCAACTGAGAAAACTGTAATTTCCATTTCATTCAGCATCGGTTTACTGAGCAGGAAAGTTACAAATTTTATGGGGTACTCGCCCTTCCATTTTTGACAATGAGTGTGTGGCATTTGGACTCTTCGACATACAAGCGGAATGTGCTGTAATTCCACGCACAACACATTAGAGTGTCACAACAAAAGGGGGTTAATTCTACACCTTCATCACAACTAACAGTCCTGATAAACTGCAGTAATGACTGTAAGAGTGAATACACAGACAAGGCTGGAACATAACAAACCATATCTTCGAGACATCATAGCTGCATATCCATGATCATCTGTTTTTAATGGTATCATCTTCATTAGTGAACAGAAACAGTGGCTCCCATGTGCATTATGTGCTTTGCAGAATAATTCGCCGAAACCAGCAGCGGCTGCTTGAAACCCGTTTCCGCTGATTGCTCGCATAAACATGGAGCGCACTTGTGACACCAATTAGAACACAGGCATTAATTAAAGAAGGCAGGAATCATCCACAGGGGACGAACACAACAGGCCGTCTGACATTAAACACCAAAAGCATCCGTCTCTCATCGCAGCAATTATGATGCGACAACATACAACGACGCGGCGCAATATGGGGACTCGGTGGAAACACATTAGTCAGGAGTTTGATTATAAACTGCACTTTTGTCAGGTCAATTTAGAATAGGGGTGTAACAGTAACAGGGGTGTAGCAATTCAGCGATTCGATTTGGAAAATCTATTTTAAGGTAAAAGATACGACTACAGCAACACACACAGACCCCAGAATCAATCTAAATGTGCTATGAACCGATCGATGGCTTGATTTTAATGCTACGAATCAATTGAGTTGAGCCATAGCGCTGCTATTTCCATGTCTTCAAACTCTGGTAAAAGGTCAAAGATCGGTGGCTTCTTCCTCTAATGCTGCGCTTTCTTCTACTGTATGTGATGCTGCCCCCAGTGGTGAAGAAAAGGCGAGCAGAGGCCACGCCAACATGCTGCAGCACAGTAGTAAAAACCCAAAGGTCACCCCGGTCTTTCATGAAATATGTATTTGAAGGTAATCAATGCCACTTTTGGCTTATTCTACTTTATCACGGAAAATGAATATCTCTCCATTAAACAAAGAATTGTATCGGATTGCATCATATCGCGCCAAATTGAATCTCTCTGGATCATATGGTAACCGATGTATCTACATACGCATTGAATCGTTTTCTAAGGGAGAGATGCACACCCCTAATTTTGAACAAATTTCATTTTACAAAACCTATAGTACAATTCCTAAAATTGATCAATTGCAGGAAAACAGCTCTCGTGACTGTGACGAGACGGATGGAGTGATAAGTGGAAGAAGTAAAAGCATTTTTTCAGTGATGTTGCATCCTTGGGAGATCTTCACTGTCAACATCAAACTGTATTAGTCAGTTCCATTTTCCTCTTCCATTTGTATACTGTGCATGAGGACAGGATGGGTGTATGTCTGCGAACGTAGTTGCTGTGGAAGAAATTCACCCGTTTCAAGGGATGGACAGCTTAATATGTTGTTTGGACAAGAACACACCCATGCCTCATGAACTCGCTAAGTCCAGTCCCTTTGTGCCCACTGTCTGGCTTTGCGCTGGTGTTTCCCACTGTTTAAATAGCAGTGTGCAATTGGACACACCCCAAATTTGCACTTTCTGTGGAACTAATTTTTGCATCCGCCGTCAAGATAGGGCCCTTTTATTCCACTCACTGCCATCAGACCCAGAAAGACAAGCTGAATGCCTTGCAGCAATGAAGTGGGATAACTGGCAGCCGTTTCCAACAAGCAACCTACAACCTTCTCATTTTTGCTGGAACAGAGTCAAATAATTTAGATGAAGCTGGAAAGGGGGAATGTTTTTTTTATACCTCAGCCGAGACTACAGGATTCCACTGTAATGTGTGAGTGTGCGCTACATCCCTTTTCCTTAGATTAACATCTTCATATATGATCATTTGTTCGTTCTCGCCAATATTCGCTAAAGATGATGAGTTAATCAGGAGTTACAATCAAGGTCTCTCACACACACACACACACACACACACACACACATAAATATAGGTACTTCCAGGTTTGGATAGGAGCTCTGTGGATCCATTTTCACTCAGTTCCAAACTTTGATTAGTGTTAACTGACCCAGATCATTCCCTAGACTCGCCATCAGGTGAGGAGCAGGTAGCTCATTGTATAAGGAGCTGGTCCGCCAATATATAGACCTGAGTTTGAATCCCGCTCATGCTACCTGTCTGTGTCATTGGACAAGACACTTAAACTGCATTGTCTCAGTCCACCCAGCTGTAAAAATGGGCAATGGCCTTGGCTGGGGAAATAACCTGTGTCGGACTGGCATCCCATCCAGGCGGAGTCATAGACTCTCATCCGCTTCACGCTACGGAATCCGGCGATAGGGCCTATATGGGACTTACTCACCATCAAAGGTCCAATCTTGACTATAATGCATGGTCTAAGGTGTATCATGCAAATGCATCTGGAGAATATTGATTCTACTTTGCTATTTACGCGACACGTAATCTGAGTGCAAAGTATGGTGCAGAGCACAACGGAGTTGTATTTAGTCTCTTAATTATTCATGGGCATGTTGTATGTGTAACAATCACAATGTCATCTGTCTTTCCCTTGAAGACAAGTGTACGAGCAATGTGTTGGAACATTGCTATAGAGATGTTTAACTCAGAAGTAAGTTTTTCTGGCAGCGGGACCTAATTATATTACTTCTGAGGTTAATTAAATCATTCCATATATATATATATATGCTGATTTAAAAAAATTCTGAATCTGAATATTTGGATTTTACAAGCCATTCTCGGTGTTTTCTTATTGCACTTATAATAATGACACATAATGTAGCCATACGGGGAAATGTTGAATACACAACGCACTTTCCTTTCTTCCTGCAGTTGGAACAAGTAAAACTCAAGAGGGGTCAAGTGTTTCAAAAAGAACTATTTTAAAAAATCCATTAGTGACTCAATGCATTATTATCAGCAGCCACTTTGGCGTACAATATCCTGGCTTTGACTTTTTTGTTCTCTTGGCATTTTCCTCACAGCTAAGTCCGATAATGCCACATGAAATGGGAACAGAAGAAAAGGAATTGCAATGTTTCATGGAGAAACAGGAGGTGGGGTATTTTTAAAAGCCATTTTCGTGCGTCTGCTAAAATAACAAGCACCTCTTTCCAGTAGCAATCATTTCTTTCTTTTTTTCTTTTTTTTTTGAAAGACATAGTTTGGAGTTTACAGAATGTTACGCAGCACGAATATTGTCCCTTTCTTGTTGTAGGCTGTAATCACAGTCCCACAGAGGAAATCAGATTCAACAACTCTGAAAGAGAGGGACACAAGTCACCCCGATAGAATCACATAATAGAAGCAACACACAGAGTCAATGTGTGTGTTTTTTTTAAACGCAAACACACTGTATAATCGGGGCTGGTTTGTGTTTTCCGGAGCCCCGAACAAAAGTTCCAAACCTCAATAATTGTAATAAATATAACAAATGATACAAAAATGGTTTGCAGCGTCCCGGGTTCAAATCCCAGCCTGGGCGAGCATTACTGCATGTCTCTCCCTGTCTTTGGTTTCCCGTCTCTATAATCAACATTGAAAAATGCCCAAAAATATTAAAAAGAAAAGATTTCTACATTGTAGTGCTTGTTGTAATTACATTATTATTAATTACAGTTACTGCAAAATATGACACTATTAGAATTTACAAATTACAATCTAGATTATTACATAATTCATTTGAAATTGAAAAAAATGATTTAATCCAGACTCATATGTGCATTCAGAATATGAGTAATAAAACACAAAGGGCCTGATTTACTAAAGGTTTGCATGTGTAAAAACATACGCAAACACCATAGGTCCCGCAAAAAAACCAAAACGTGCATGCTGATTTACTGAGGGCCGCGTCTTTCAAATGCGCAAAAATAGTGCGTATTGTCCATTTAACATGTTTGCATTCATGAAAATGCAATTTGGGTCGTGTCCACGCAAGTGCGCAAAACTGTGGGAGGTGAACGTGCAAATAGGTGAGGTTTGCAGACGCAACACGATTTATCAAGGCTAAAGGCAATTTCAGGGGCTGAGATCGCATCTGTAATTTAGCACGTTTGAAACCTTGGTGCTGATTTACCCAGTGCTGCGCGATCAATGCAGACACGCATAAATCGGACTCAAACTC
Source organism: Chatrabus melanurus (assembly GCA_900302635.1). Classification (NCBI taxonomy): domain Eukaryota; kingdom Metazoa; phylum Chordata; class Actinopteri; order Batrachoidiformes; family Batrachoididae; genus Chatrabus; species Chatrabus melanurus. Next base: position 9,820 of record OMMV01233888.1, on the reverse strand, counting down.
ATTCCCCGTGAGCTGTTTTGGTATGCATTTCTTTATTTTCACTCAATAATCTCCTTTAACACAGAAAAGAACACGATTAAACATTATAGTGGCTTCTTTTTAACAAAACCAAACACCCACTGCCGAAATAAAATTAAATGCGACATTTAACATGTCTTTCTATGTAATAGACATATAAGTAGAAAGTCTTGTGCGCGTCTGTGCAGTGCAGCACCCGTGCGCCGCAATGCACGAGAGCTGACAGCGGTCAGCACCAGAGTCTGTGGTCAGGACCGTGGACAGCCACCTCCATATAAAACGTACACAAGTGATTCTCATTCCATATCACGTCCTCTGCAATTATGTGAACGTGAAGAGAATAAATTAACGGCAGGGTGATCACCTGTTCCGTGAGATGCACCCCATCGTGGGAATGTGCATTTGAAGATCGTCGCCTTAACATGACAGTTTTAAAGCGAGTGGCGCTGAATTTGGACCGCCCGTGACCAACCATTTTCAAGGCACATTCATGTTTGATTTGGTAAATGTTTAAATAAATGACATTTTCAGTTCAAATGTGTGCGTTTGTCTCATGATTGACTTTCGTTTTACCCTTACGGTCATTAACACACGCAAAATCCCCATTTACATACTGCTGTCTACGTCACGTTACCACCTGCTGTCATGTGTGCAATTATTCTTCGGAAATCACCCACAAAACGTTCTCCAACTTAACGCGCAAAAGTTTGGAACGCCCACGCAAATTAGCACTCCTTACATGGGATCTTCGTAAATCAGGCCCAAACGATTAGTCTAAAGCCTTTTTGTGGGATGTCCCATGAAATGGACAGACCACCTAGTGGTGCTCCACCGGGAGCCCGACCCTGTGTCTGTATGTCTGTCCGTTATGATGTCCCGCCAAGTGACCTTTCTGTACTTATGTCATATCGCAGGAACTACTTATGATAGACACTTGGTGTTTGGCTCATATGAAAGTTCTTTGGAAGGGCTTTCATGATTTAATTTGGTTGCTATGGTAACCATGGTTGCCAGGGAAAATTCTTTCTTGAATGTCTCAGGAACTACTTATGATAGAGAGTTGATGTTTGGCTCATATGAAAGTGTATATTGACTGAGTAATAAAAAAAGAAGGATCATTTTGTTTGTGTGAAAAAAGGTTGATTCGTCTTTCTTCCACCCCGAGACATCCCACCTGCGGGGCTTTACGCACTGCTTCTAGTTTTGTTTTTACATTTGCAGATTCTTGTTCATTTTAAGGGTTATCCAAACCTCTTTTTCTGATTATTGACTCATAAAATGACTGAATTTGCTGCAGTACTGGAAGTACTCTCCTTTTCCGAGAGTACTTCCCTTCATAACTATCTAACCTCCACTCACCCACACTGTCCTGTAACCTGGTTATACTAACACTCTACACCTTGCTTACTCTGTTTTCCTGCATTTCTGTAAACTTGTTTATGTCCTCTTCTGTAAGTCGCTTTGGATAAAAGCGTCTGCCAAGTGCAATGTAATGTAATGTAATGTAATGTAATGTAATATTCTGCCCTCCTTTTTTAGTGCAGGGGCTTATGAAGCTGCATGTAGGTCCCGTGGGAATGGTATGTTAATTTTTGGAACCAATTATTTTTTAAATAAGTAGAGTATTAGCTTTTAGAAAAACTTTTTCTGACAAGTATAAAGGTGTTTTTTGGTTGGACATTTACGCTACCCAAAAATCGCTTGAACAATACTTTCCGATGGAGTGACATGGACATAACTGCGGGATGTCCCATGTAATGGACAGGCCATCTAGCGATACTCCACCGGGAGCCCAACCCCGTGTCTGTCTGTTTGTTATGATGTCCCACCAAGTGACCTTTCTGTCATATCTCAGCAACCACTTAAGATAGAGACTTGATGTTAAGTTCATATGAAAGGTCTTTGGAAGGGCTTTCATGATATGCTAATTTGTTTGCTATGGTAACCATGGTTGCTCTGAAAGATCCTTTCTTGAATATCTCAGCTTCTACTTAAGATAGATTTGATGTTTGGCTCTTATGAAAGGTTTTTGGAAGGGCTTTCATGATTTGGTAATTTGGTTGCTATGGTAACCATGGTTGCTAGGTAAAAATTCTTTCTTGAATATCTCAGGAACTACTTATGATAGACACTTGATGCTTAGCTCATATGAAAGTTATTGTATATTGACTAAGTAATAAAAAAAGGATTGTTTTGTTTGGGATCTTGCTGAAGTTTAGTCAGGTCAACTGGACTTCTTGTTTAGCATCCCAGCTAAACAAGAAATCCAGTTGACCTGACTAAACTTCAGCAAGATTCTTATCTTTGCCTGGATGACTGAGAACCTACACACACAGTTTTGTTTCTGTGAAAAAAAGGTTGATTTGTGATTCTTCCACTTTGGGACATCCCACTTGTGGGGCTTTATGCACTGCTTCTAGTTTATGACCATAATACTGCATGAAATAGTCATAGATTATGATTGAAAAACTATGGTTATGATATTTACATAAATTTAGATAATACTGACATCAGTCTGCATGTCTGTCTGTCTTTCTAGCTGTCAGTTTGTTTGCTGCTGAGCTCATCCATCACTGACTCCACTACAACAAACTGACTGACAAAATGACTTAATTATATTAATTAAGCTTAGACAAACTCAAGATAATTTTATCTGTCTCATCAGTTTAAAATTGTGCATAATGCAACTTCTCCTGCCAGAGAAATGTCAATACGTATCTATCCAGGAGGCTGTCGTCCTTCGCTCAGTTGGTCAGTCATTTGCCATTTCCAAATCAATAGGTCAGGAACACTTTAATCACTTAGTATGATATTCTACTCTCATATGACTTGTTCCTATGGAAAATATTGCATTATTTTGAATGTTCTAAATGGTCCACAGGCAGTCTTTTTTGTATATTTGTTCATTAATTAGTTTCAACAGATTTTTGTTTTGCACAATGGCTGAGTAATGTGCAACAACAAAACATTTTCCTTTGTCTTTGCAGGGATATGAAAGTCCTGTGAAGATTGCATGGTGGTGGTGGATACAATGAATAGACTGTAGCAGTTTGCTTTTGTCTAATCGTTTCTGTTCCAAGACACATACTCACAATAACAAATCCTACAGATGGCAGAGTCTGCAAGTCAAACGGAATCCTCTTTTAGACTGAAGTAAGAGACGTATCTCTGAAACGGACTTCTCTGTTTGCCTTGAATGTCAAAGCCATGGTGGGACTTAGTAAAAAGGCCTAAAAGTGAATCCTATAATCGGTTCCTGGAGTGTAGCAAACAAAGAGCTCAGTATAGTGACAAGGATTTTATTATTATTAGTAGTATTATTTTATTGTGGCCTGGAAGAATTTGTGTGCAAACTCTTCTCTCCTCGCACAAATCATGCGGATGTTGGAAAGCCCCGGTGGAAACTGTTCAAACAGGGTCAAACTAAGGCTGAGAAGCTACCCTGTCTGACTCTGAAATACCAAATCTTGCGATCCCACTACCAAGCAATGGTGTAACGACAAAAATGCAAATCCAGATTTGCCTTCCCCAAAGGATTATGGATGGAATTTTAAAGATGATGGCTCTTATTCACCTGTTAGCTCAGACTTACTACCTGCACCTGCAGCCATTGTAGAACTGGCCACGTGTGGCTGCGGAAGAAGCAGATGCACTACATCAACCTGCTCCTGTCAGAAGAACAACATGGCTTATGGCTGTGAGGCAAACATTGAATGTTAGTCATGATGACGAGTCTGTTGAGGATTTAATATAATTAACAATAATTGATATAGGAAACATCACGAACATTTTGCAAACTTTCAAACTATCACGCTAATATCTGCTGTTTGGTCAGTTATGTTCAATATTGTTCACCAATAAATGTGTCTTTTTTCAAACTATGAAATACAGAATAAAATACTATTATGTTCTCTGTTTATAATTTAGAATGTTATCTGCTTAAATGGATCCATCTCATTGGAACGTTCCATTTGATATGTTACAAGCCCCTTATTTATAGAGGTTTTGGGGGGAAAAAAGGTTTAGAAAAAATGTCTTAAAAATTCCATCTAATGTGATTTCACAAAACTTCTAAATTAAATTATGTTAAAATCATTGCAAAAAATGGAACCAAAGTTTTTCCACAGTCAACATACTGCAGTTTTCATTCCAAATGAGTTCTAAGAATTAATATTCTATGACCACAAAATTACATAAGCCCCTACACTATTTCTTCTTCTTCCTCCTCCTAGCTGTCTTCTTATTCTTCGTCTTCATCTTTCCTGCTGTCTTCTTCCTTCTCTTCTTCTCCCCCCAATTCTTCTTCTAAAAAAATGACACCACTTGTGGCATTTATTTCCTGTTAGTTGGCAGTAACTTATAGAAAACCTTTAAAGTAGTCATTCAGTCAAAGAGAGCGATTGTTATTTTAAACAGATGCGAATAGGTAATAAACTCCTTTAACATTAACATCAAAGTGTTTTAAAATAGTTACGGAAACTGACAACAAACAGAGAGCTAAAACAGCATGTAAACAATACTAATTTAATCGAAACTCAAAATGAAAACAGAGAGTTTGCAGAAATCTATTCAATCTCTGAAAAACGATATTTTTCTACTGGATTACTGAAGCGTAGGGCAGAACAGTGGTATAAATGTTTGGTACGCTGGCCTCCCAAAGAGAAGGTCCCTGGTTTGAGACCACCTGCGCCCCCATTCTCCCTGTGCATCAAGAGTTGTGTCAGAAAAGACATCTGGCGCAATTTTTTTTTTGTTTGCTCAATGCAAAAAAAAAAAAAAAAGAAAAGAAAAAAAGGAGCCAAAAGAAATGAGTTTTATACGGCTGAATTCGATTTATTTTATAAACATATACAAATATTAAATGTAATTCGTTGTCAAACTATATAATTGTTACAATAAACGTGAAGCACAAAAACACCATCAACACTGTCGAATCACCTCAAATGGTAAATGGACCGCATTTTTATTGCTCTTTTTTTATAGTGATGGTGGGGCAGCACGGTGACTCAGTAGTTGGCACTCTTGCCTCACAGCAAGAAGGTCTGGGGTTCGATTCCCACCATGCCCAGTTCCTTTCTGTGTGGAGTTTGCATGTTCTCTGCGTGGGTTTCCTCCCACCGTCAAAACACGCACATTAGGGTCTGCTCCTTTCGCTGCCCTTGACCAAGGCAGCGTCTCTACATCTGGAGTCGCATGAGCAGCCACAGTGCCGGACTGTGTCTGCTCACTGCTCCTAGTAGTTGGATTGTGTCTAACTAATTAGGGTGGGTTAAATGTAGAGGACAAATTTGGTTGTATGTACAATGACAATAAAGACCCTTCTTCTTTTTCTTTCCATGTGATGCAGTCACTCAAAGTGCTTTACAACGATGCCCCACATTCAGCCACCCACACACATACACACACACACACCACACTCCAATGTCAGGGTACTAACATGGAAGCTGCTCAGCTACACACTGGGAGCAACTTGGGGATTGAGGACCTTGCCAAAGGGACCTTAGTGATTTTCCTGACTGACGGGGAATCAAACCAAGGATCCTCTGGTCAAAAGCCCACCTCACGAACCTTTATTCACACTTCTCAGTAAAATTCACAACAGGCTTGAAAGAAAGAAGAAAAAAAACAGTTTGTGTTTCCTCTTGTAGTCCAAAAAAATAAAAAATAAATAAAAAATCTCCAAAATCTTCTGACTTGTTAGGAATCTCAAAGAATGGATTTGTAAAGATATATGTTGGTGTAACTTGTGGGAGACATGTACAAGATGCATTTTTGTAAAGTTAATTTCTTCTGGGAAAACATTTTGTCTGGAGCTTTGTAGTGAGAAACAAATTCTTAAATTTGCAATGGAAAGTAGAGGATTTCTAATCTGTTGTTATGATGCTGACATACATAAATATGAAAACTGGTTTTAACTTGGATATGTGAATGATGTTTGCTTGAATTTGTCTGTTATTCGTGTAAGGTCTGACATAAGATGTTTATATATATTCAATATAGTGACTGCTTATGGCCAGCAGGTGGACCTAAATATGCCAGGGACATGATGCAAATTTGCAACTTGAGTGCTGGCAAAAAAATTTGGCTTCATGGTCAAAATTTTTCCCATTTGATTTTTTTTTTTTACTATCAGTTTTCAAAACAAAAAGTAACAATCTTCCTTTGTGTTAGCTGTGCAAGTATTTGCATAATAACTAATAGACGAAGACAGAAATCTTCCCTGTGGAAAATCGCTGCTGTTGCCGGGCAGATTTGTATTGTGTAAATGTAGCCTCTTCCATGTTGGTCTAATACGACTTTGTAAACAGATTTTTGTCCACACAAAGCACACACGGGATGGCGCGGAGCCAGGCTGAGAGCTCGTGCTGCCGTTTTTCTGGAGCTATTTGTTCTATGTGAATGGGGGCTTAGTGAAGGTGCACCAGACTCCCTGAGGATCAAGATGATTGGTGAAACAAAAAACAACAACAAACAGAACAAACAAAAAAATATTACAAGCTGCCAATTCTCACATGTTGCACCACGGTAGCATATCAAAAACATGCACACTCATACGTGCCGTATTTCTTTTTAGTTGTTCAATGGACTCGCCACGCTGGGCGCACCGTTCCCCAGTGGATGCCAGCGCAGCGTGTGCACGTGTTTGATCACGTCGTGATCACAGGGGTGGCTCCTGCCACACAGAGTGATGGTTACGGAACAAAAAAAAGGGACACGACACGTCAGGCGATGGCGAGAACAAATAATGAGCCACAGAAATGGCATCAGAGACGAAAGTAGAAAGTGGAAGAATAAAGCTTGAACAAGTCAGCAAATAGAAACAAGCTGCCAAATCGGGCTGTGAGGACAGTGAAAAAGCAGAAGTGGACAAGAAAATTCAGGTGTGCTTATCATCATGAGGTGATGACTTATGTGCACACTTCAATTTTATTCTGCGGCCAATGAAAAGAGCATGATTTTGATTTTTCTTATTTTTTTCCTTTTTTTTTTTTGCATGTGCATGGGCAATTTTTTCTCATTTTTTTAACCAAAATTTGGCTTTTGTCAACATTCCCAGCTGTGTGTCAATCATGGACCGAGTCCTGGATTGTGCATAATAAAGTCACAAAGACACCCATGACAACTCTGAAACAGGTACAGGCTTCTGTAGATATGATTGGAGAAGCTGTGCAAGAAAAAAAGATCAAATCTAGGTTAGAGTCTCCCATGTGCCTTCTGGCAAACTAGCTGAAATTTCCTGTCTTCTTTTTAGAAAATCCTTCTCTGCTCCACTCCACCATGACGCTGTACAACTGGTGATGCAACAGACAAAAGTTGCACTCTGCACAAGCCAGTAACTCCTTCAGAGGTGACATGGGTGTCTTGGTGGCTTCCCTCACGAGTCTCCTTTTTGCACACTCAATCAGTTTTTGAGAACTGCCTACTCGGGACCGATTTATCACACAGTTTGTATTTCTTAATGCTTGATGTAAATAAAGTACAAGACAGATTTAGTGACTTGGAAGAAAACTGGCTGTAAAAGTGATGGCTTGTATCAACAATAATCCTTATATTTAGTTTGTCCAATTACTTGTGGAAACGGAGGCACTGTGTATAAAACTGGCCATAATTCCTAAATGATTAATGCAATATTTTTCTTTAACACTTTGCATTAAAGCTGAAAGTCTACACTTCACACACACATCTTCATTGAACATTTTTCCTGAAAATCACCAGAAACTCCTGTTTTAACCTGTGACTCCAATGAAACAACCCCTCGTATTTCTGCAACAGATCAACAAAACTGTTCAGCTGAAGAGTTAACAGAATATGAATACCGCATTTTAATATCTATTTTTCATATAGGGTGATTAGGGTTTGGCAGACGATTCCATCATCCATAGCTGATCGACATCACGATGTCACGCTCCCCAACCTGGCACATACACACTAATTTAAGGGTGTGCATCTCTGCCTTATAAAATGATACAATACGTATCTAGATATTATCGGTTACGATATGGTTCAGGAACGGTACTTTTTGTTATGGAACAATTTCAATTCAATTCAATTTAATTTATTTATATAGCGCCAAATCACAATATAGTCGCCCCAAGGCGCTGTACAGAATCGAATTGTTCGATTTGTCTTCGATACAATATGACCCAATCCCATACAATTCTTTTTTTAAATGTAGATATTCATTTTCCATGATAAATTAGAATCAGCCAAAAGTGGTATTGTTTACTTTCAAATGCATATTTCATGAATGATCAGGGATCTTCTTCAAGTATACGGTTGTGTGTGCAGTACATTGATGCTGCCTCTGTTCAGCTTTCGTTCACCACTAGGGGCAGCACCACATCCAGTAGCAGGACGCACAGCATAGACGAAACCCAGAAGAAGAAACCAGCTGTTGTTAGCATACCATAAATAGCATAACATAACTTTCCCATCCTGAATCGGTATGACATTATTAACAAATTTTGAACCGAACGTAAATTTCAAGTGGGTATATTTATGCGTTATACCACCTACCACTACTGGACATGTTGATTTTATTTTTACCTCGGAAGGTTAGCGTTCCTGTGACCAGTCTCGCGAGAGCCTCGCGTCGATGTTTCAACTTTTATGAGAGTTTGAAGACATGGAAGTAGAAGCGAAACAAGATTAACTCAACATTAAAAATCAAGCCAGCGACTGGTTCATAGCGCATTTAGATAGAATGTGGGGTCTGTGTATTGCTGTAGTCACATCTATTATTTTAAAACCAATTTTTATTTGTACTGGTTAACTGTTATACCCCCAGTAAATAGATATTTATTTTTTCAGACTGAGGATTTCCCCAGAGATCAAATTGAGCACTGATGTAATTTAAGGCGTGTCAGCCAGAGAGCGCACAAATGAAGTATGGCAGCGAGTCTTTATTTGTATGTCAAACAGCTGGGATGCGCTCAGGTTTGGTTTTCACAACTCTCATGAGCCGACTGCTGACTAGACCAAGGCAGGCAGTCCGAGCACGCTTGGGTACGGTGTCTCCGGGGGATACACCGTACCCAAGTGTGCTATGAACGTACTATGAAATGCATTATGCTGCCTGGCTCAGAATGGCCTGGTGGACCAATTTTCACGTGCAGAAAAAAAAAATGCATTCAAGATATCAAGAAGAGTTCATGTGCCTGGTGTTACACGGGGACGGGCCAGGCCAATGCGAGCCATGCACGGGCTGAGATAAGGCAGGGAGTCCGACTGCACTCTGGCTGAATGTCCTGCGGGAACAGCTCGGCTGCGGAGCGCAATTCCGCATCCAATTTTCTTGCTGAGCACAAAAAAAAAAAAAAATTAAAGTATCAAGAACAGTTCTCCTGCCTGGAGTTATGCAGGTATACACCAGGGGCTTCAACTCAGAAAAAAATTTGATTTATTGTTTAATTTTTGAGTAGACATTCTAAAGAGTGTAAATTACAGTACGTACAAAGTACAGCACTCCCCCCGCCCCCCCAATTTCATCGCGGTGTTTTACTGTAGACATCATGATTTTCCAATTAAGTAGATGTTGCCCAACCCTAATGGTGACTTAATGCAGAATATAAATGGTTCAGCATTTTGGGAATAATTTGACATCAAAATCAATACATCCATCCAAAATTCTGCTTCGGTGGACAGCTTGTGATGCTGCCTTGTGTTTGTCCTGTTTAGACTCCAGCTGGGTCGTTCCTAAAACCAAATCTTCACTCCCCCACCTTCTTCTCTTTGGCCTTCATTCTCTGGACAACTAATCCATCTATCTTCCTTATTATAAATGTCTCACCTGTTTTCAAAC
>OMMV01233886.1:0-10766 GCA_900302635.1 Chatrabus melanurus | reverse complement strand
AATGATTACTTTTTGGGAGTGATCCGTATCATATTCTGGATCCAGGAATTTTTTTAAATCCTGAAAATCCCTATCTCTCATCATTGGCGAGATTTAAAAAATTCATATCTCCATCAATTCTTGAGTGATTAATATGAAATTTGGTGGAGACATGTAGAGTGGCAACCTCTATCATCATACTAGGCTTCATCTGGATCTGATCCAGAATCCGGATTTGACATCACTTTCAATGTTAACATTGAAAACCCCATTTAACATCTTTAAAAGTTCTGAAATCCCATTAGATACAGTTCAAGTTCACTGTGCCTGGAAAGGATCCCATGGGCAAACATTCACCTACATTTCATCTGGATCTCCTCATTCTTCTGGATCTGTTGATATGAAAAAAGGTTTTAGCAGGGGCCGTGCACATATCGAGTTCCTGTAACAAGTACTTGCAAGGGTCATTCTCAGTAGGATTCAGTGCCAGCTGCTTACTGCTCAGCAACCAGAACAGTCTGTCTTTACACCCAAGAAGTCAGTCATCGACTGCATACTAGCACTACGACTACTCATTTAACAAAACTGGGAATATTGGCAGAGCTTCTTTAAGGGCTATGTTGATATTTGCAAAGTGTTTCATTTGGTTGAGTGGGCTGCTTTTTGGTACTTCCTGAGACTTTGCAGGATTCCCAATAAGTTGCAGAACATCATAGCCGAGTTATACAAAGGCACCATGGGTGTTGGGTGGAGAAGGTACAGAGTCTCTGACATCTTCCCAGTGAATTTTGGTGTTCATCAGGAATGTGTTCTGGTTCCGACTCTGTTCAGTGCTTGCATGGACTGGGTGTTGGATAAGGTTGTGGAGATCTGCAGGTTAGGTGCCTTTGTTGGAGAGGAAAGGTTTACCGACCTTAACTTTACAGATGATGTTGTGATCCTTGTGGAATCAATGGATGCCCTGATTACTGCACTTAAAAATTGGGTGAGGAGTTAAAAGTCTGAGTTTGTGACAGTCTTGAATCAAGACAAAGATCCAGGCTTGCAATGACTTCCTGGACTCAGACATCAGAAGTGTATTGCTATGTGTGAAAGTGTTGAACTTATTGAGAGATTTGTTTATTTTGACAGACATTCATGTGGGAGCTCAGCCTATGAGGTTGAGAGACATCTGGAAGGAGCTTATGGAGTCATGAGGTCACTTGACAAAGGTGTTTGGCGATGCCGGTATTTTTGCAGATGAATTAAGGTCCAAGTCATCAAGGTCCTCATGCTTCCACTGTTATTACAAGGCTATGAGACTTGTACTCTAACTAGTGAACTAAAGCCAGCCGTACACTGGACGAATATTTACGTTTCTGCTTGATCGCAGAGAAACACAGACTGTATTGCAGCAAGTATAGAGTAAACGCATTAGGCTCATGCATATTCATGAGATGAGACCACATCACAACCATTTGAACATGTTCAACAAATCCTGCCGCATTTCCTTTATTGCATCGTGACACATAATGCATGGCGTTACATACATGTTATTACAGGCACAGAAGTATGCACATATTCACAGGGGTGGATAGGTCCGCCCACACAGGCAGGCAAACACACACACAGAGACACACACCTATACGTATTTTGCTATATTTGTGAGGACAATGACCCCATAGCATGGTGTCAGGACCTTTCTTTCTACTGGTACTTGAAGATTGGGAAAAAAAACAAAATTACCATTCGGTGGGAGTCAGTGATGCGTGGGCTGATCTGAAATTAGCGGTTGCCCGGTTATGAGTCAAAGAAAACTATTTTGAATGATATTTGGATCATTTGCAGGCAGGCCAATGACAATAAATTTTAAGCATATTAGTCAAATATTACCTAAAGGCTAATATCAATATTTAAGAAATTGTTTTCTAAAACACCATTGGTTGAATAACTCCAGTCATGAAAAAAATGCTGTGTGTGTTTACCATGGTCACCTGCGTGATTGGACAGTGGACATGGAGACAGTGCAGGATAATTTAAAATAAAAAAGCACAACTCAAAGAAAAGTAAGGTGTGGGAAGTATTTGGACAGGTTGTTCATGAAGACGAAGGCAGTGCTCGTCACGTTCTGTGCATTAATTGCGATTACATTTTGCAGTCAAGTAGCGGGTCTGGCATTATTTTGTCTTTATTAATATTCATGGTTGGAGTCGCGGTCGGATGAACTGAAGCATATATTTATGAACTTAAAATTTTTTCACTAACTGGTGTTAGTCACTTGTCTTAAGCTGCTGTCAACAATAGAAATGATCAGGGAGGCAAACACTTGATACTTTTAAAACCAAACTTAAAACTTTTTCGTTAATTTATGGATAATATACTTTCTTTTCATTTATTTTACTGCTTCCACTTTAAACCTTCAGTTTCAATTTACACTGACAATTGATGCTACTTAACTGACCACAGACATGGTCAATTTTGTGAAGTCTGGGAGCATACGCTGGTGCTGTGCATTACTGCATCCACTGCACCACGGAACCACCCCGGGTCATGGATGGCAACCACCCAGGTAGACAACTGATCCACCCCCATCTAACATTTGAAAAACAAGACTGCTAGCTATAATATTTATAAATATGAGCAATATGCGCCCACTTTTCATTGTTACAATTTTTCTTTTTTTTTCTTTTTTATTTATTTATTTTATTTATTTATTTATTTGGAAGGGGTAGGTGATAAGAAACCCCATAATTTATTGTAGTTCTCCTGTCATGTGCAACTTCTTTCATAAAATCAAAAATTACATCTCATTGTTTTCACTTTTTCTTGTTGATCCATTCAGGAAAAGAATAAAATCAAATAATATATAAACGAGTTACAAGCATTTTTACAATACTGCACGCACACACACACACACACACACACACACTATACAGATGCAATGACACATTCACCCAAAGCCGAAGTCCACCATGAAGAAGAAATGGATGTTTCCGACTTTCTGTGACTGAAACCCAGAATAGGAGCAGGTGAAAGAAAAAAAGAACAATAGCTTTTTGGTTTCTTCCAAGGTGTGCACACAAAGGTGTCCTGGACACACCCACCGATCACTGGAGTGGCCATAGAGAGAAAAAAATTATATATTGCTGAAAATTCCATTGTTTATGGATGACATATAATTTGTTCCAACAGTCTGATGAAATTATGGGGATGACATAAATAAAATAAATAATTGTAGTGGTGCATATTGCCAAGATCTGGAAAAAAGCTGGTCTGTTAATTCTCTCTACATGCACATAGACCCATCTCTCTGAAGAAACAAAATCTATTCTGTCCTCATTAAGTGTATTTCTGTGTTTGCTGTTATCTACATAAACACACAATATTAAAGTCTCTCACTCGGTGTGTTGTTTGCTCTGTGAATTTAGCACACACTGTGCACACCAACTCGGCACAGTGCACAGTTGAGACTGTTATGTGCGCACAAACTAATCACAATGTGGGTGTAAATTTTATATTGTCTGCACGCAGTAGCATATTGAGCGCTCAGTGTAGTAAAATGTGGCCTTGCAAATATATTTATTTTTTCTATCACTCCAGAGCTATGCATGAACCACAGAGGGAAACAACCGATTGTGCAGCTCGTGCTCTCGTCTGGCGCTGCACAGAGCGGATTACGGTAGGGTCAAGCAGCGTAATCTTTATGCTTTTGTTCCGCAGTTCTTCTCTAATATGCTTCTGCATTACATTGATGCATTTATGATCCGGCAGTATTGCATCATATCATCGTGTAGTGTATGGCTGACTGCAGGCAACAATGGGTCTTTGGTACGAGTGCTCCTTGGATAATGATGATAGTGATTTGGGGTCAAATGAGCGGTTTCTCGGGGAGCTCAGATGAGGCGCATGACTTGCATTGTGAGGGAATGTCATGTCAGCTATGACAGCGTGGCCATGTGGCACGCTTCTCTGAGTGTGATCCAGCAAGCACTGCCAAGGGCTCCAGCAAATGGAAAAGGCCAAGATGATACCCACATATCACCTGGCTGTGGCAGATTGATGTCTACTTTGGGAAGGTGGCAGTGGACCGGTGCTCTGCCTGGGTGGTTGTCAAACAGATCCCAGTGTGGTGGATGTGGTGAAGCACAGCACCAGCACATGCGCCCAGACGTGACCTGACCCAATGTGACTTGACTCTCAATCACAAATTATTTGCATTTTCAATAACCAATCTGCATTTATATACATTTCGACAAAACTTGGAGTAAGTCTGAATCTTCCTTTTTATTTCTCTGATTGCATCCAAACACCATTACCAAAGTAAATAAACAAGACCGGGTGCAGTCAGTATATGTGTGTTAACTGTTTTATTCAAATACAATGAGTTGTTCAGGCTTCTCCCAAGTTCAACTTAAGGTCACCAAAGCATGTTGACTTGGCATAGGTGTTACACGAGATGCCCTTCCAGACACAACTACACATTACATGGGGAGTGGGCAGGGGCGGCTTTGAACCAGGAACCTTCTGCATTAAAAGCGATCGCATTTAACTGCTCAGCCACCGCACAGAAAAAAAGGTTTATCTATAATGCTACCTTCACCAACTGACAGAGAAGGGGTTTTTAACTTAGAACAATAGATATTCGTGACATCATAAAGAAAGGCTCAAATTAAAAATTGCAGGTTGTGAATGTTCCCAGTCATTCGTTCGGTTCTTAAAATACATTGAGTGTGGTAAAATGGCAAAATATTTCACATTGTCAAAAAAAAAAAAAAAAGATAGGAAAAATTGAATGGTATCCAGATATGCCTCAAAATGTAATCAGCTCTTCCCCAATTTAAGGAACATTCATTAATTTTCTATGCCCGTTTATTCCAATTAAGGGTCGTGGAGGGCTGGAGCCTATCCCAGCGGTCATTGGGCGAGAGGTGGGGTACACCCTGGACAGGTCGCCAGTCCATCACAGTGCCACATATAGACAGACAAACACAGCCACACCTACGGTGAATTGGTGACACCAATTGGTGTCACCAATTCACCTAACCTGCATGTCTTTGGAAGTGGCAGGAAGCCCGAGCTCCACAAAATTTCATTAAAATCAAGACTTTATCGACTTATGTTTGCAATGTTATGAGTAAAATACTCTGGTTTACAGTAATCCCAGACCCATGTTTATGCCTGTTAAATGATGACACTGCTTCGAACTTTAAACTAATTTACCGTATAGGAGAATCCTTTTTTGTGGCTTTACAGCAGCGAAAAAAAAAATCTTTGAGTTATGGTTTGATAAGGAGATAAACTTAGTAAAACGTTGGTTGATGAATGTACAGTACATGGCTAATTTAGAGTACTCAACTGCTAAATATTGTGGTGGAAATGAATAAGCTCCTGATAAATCAATAATGTATTTTTTTTTCTTTTTCTGTGAACTGTGGTGTGCATCTATTTTCCTTGGTTTTGACTTCAGTTCATGGTATGATGACAGTCTGTGTTTTTTGTGTTGTTGTTCTTCATTAAAAAGTTAATCACAAAAAAAATAAAAAATCAATAAATTAAAATCAATCATATACATTTTGAGTTATCATGCACATAGACAGACAGATAGGCAGGCAGGCAGAGTTGATCACATACTTACTGCTCCATCAACTGTTGGTAATAAATTTTAAATTGAAAAATGTCAACATATGTTTATCAGATGAGTTTGCTTTTATTCCCCTCTTTTATTAAACTCTACACATTACAACGTACATCAGTCTGTCAACACGTTTCTTCCAATTTTATCCAACTGTATAGTGGCTGTGTTATATTAGTCATCCTACTCTACCTATTATGACCTTTTTTTGAAATATGTTTTTTTTTAGTTTATGAATATTAGTCACACATTTTGTTCCCTCAGCCTTTCGCCGACTGCTTTCATTTTGTTGTGAAAAGGAGCTGCATTGAGGATCGGAATTTTTTTATTTTTTAGACAGCAACGTTTCTTAAAGCTGCTCAATTCATTACAGGATTTTTATGCAATTGGAAAGTTTATCTTTTATGTTCTATTCTGACAAAAAAAAAGTTGTTTTATTTCAACACAAGCAAACCAACAGTGTGTATGTGAAGAATGTTTAATTCATCAAAGGTGCTCTTAATGGAAAAAGATGGAGAAAGGTGTTGGCTTTAGGAACGCTTTCTTTGCTTCAGCAGATGAAATTTTAAGGGTAAAAGAAAAGAATTAAAGGTGAGAGTTTCACACAGAAAACATAGAAATGTCATTAATTTTCCATCTGTAGTGCTTTTACTCCTTTTTTAAAAGTGAAAATAGTCTTTAATCTTAACAAAAAAAAAAAAAAAAACTTGGAGGTTGCAGTAAAATCGTTTCTTCCTCACATGAAGAGTGGGTACCGGCTTAAAGTTTCTCTGTGCATATACTGCCATCTAGTGTTGTCTGTCAAAATAGCACTATTGCTGCAGATTTAATTTTGGTTTCATTTCTGAGACATCAGCGCGGTGACACCTCGCACCTTGATTGTTAAAATGTTGTAAGTTATAATGAAAAAGAAAAAACACAGTATTAGGTTTGACACGACAACAAAGCTTCTTTATAATCTACATTTCACAAACAAAGATAATTATAATGATCCAAGGCTGTAGCCATGAAGTGAACATTGGGTAGAGGAAGTGCAAATAAATAAATAAAAAATAAAATAAAAAACCGCAGTGAACCTTACATTTAATTTGACTTCTATTTTCATTGCAGACAGGATGAACCCAAGATATTTCATGTTCTGTGTAAACTTCATTTCATTTGTAATGTCCATCCATTCCTGCATTTAAGGCCTGCAACACATTCCCAAAAAAGTTGGGACAGGGACAATTTAGGGCTTGTAATGAGGTAAAAATAAATAAATAACATAGTTATTTCAAACAGGTGATTGTAATCATGATTTGGTACAAAAGCAGTATCCATGAAAGGCTGAGTCTTTCAAGAGCAACGTTGGACAGAGGATCTTCAGTTTGTCAAAAATGCATGAGAAAAGCATTAAAATGTTTAAAAACAATGTTCCTCAAAGAAATATGGGAAGGGATTAGCATATTTCTCCTTCTACAGTGCGTAATATCATTAAACGATTCAAAGAAGCTGGAGGAATTTCAGTGTGTAAAGCGCAAGGGCGCAAGCCTAAGCTGAACACCTGTGATCTCAGACGGCACTGCATCAAGAACGGTCAGTCATCAATAGCTGATATAACCACATGGACAAGGGAGTACTTTGGGAAACCTTTGTCAAGCACTACAATACGGAGTTACATTAAAACTTAAAACTTAAAACTTAAAACTTTACTGTGCAAAAAAAGAAGTCTTATGTTAACCTTGTCCAGAAGCAGCGCCAATGTCTCTGTGCTTGGAGGCATCTGGGTTGGACCATCACACGGTGGAAACATGTTTTATGGTCAGACGAATCAGTATTCCAGATGAAAAGGACCATCCAGATGGTTATCAGCAACAAGTCCAAAAGCCAGGGTCTGTCATTGTATGGGGTTGTGTCGGTGCCCTTGGCAAAGGTAATTTATACTTATGTGATGGCAGCATTAAGGGCCTTTCACACTGAACGTGAACTTTACGTCGTTTTCCGCTTACGGCCGCGTGGAGGCTTGCTGCTGAGAGCTTTTGATGTCATGTTTCTGTTCAGGCTGCTGGTGGTCCGAAAGTCGCCATGTTTATGAAGAAGCATTTGTTCCTGAAAAAAAAGTGTTTGCTCTCGCCCTGTGAGTGATAAACTGAAAATTAGCAGCAAAATAACGTGGAGTTTGTGACTGAGGTGCAGTTTGCCTGCTGGGAGGAGGAGGCTCCGTTTTTCAGAGCGACGAGCTCAGCAGCAGTTTGCCGAAGGAGACCAACAGGCCGACACGCCGACATTCTCCAGATCCGAACAAATTACACAGAGACAGTTTGTCCAGCGGAGCGTCTGCACATTTGTCTGCGGTGAGTGATTAATATGAAAATAAAAGGTGATGTTAGTGCACTACTGAACACTTAAGTTTTATAGGCTAACGTTAGCTTAGCCTTTAGCTGTAGGTCGCTACGTTAGCTTATGCTAGCTGAATGATAAACTAAACAATTTGTTTCACCAAAACGTCTTTGCTCTGCATTAATCATTATCAGCTCACTGATTTATCATTTTTACCCAATAAATCCAAACCATGTGTCTCATTCCCACATTTACAGAATCGGTTTTTAATAAAATATTATTGCTTTGTTTACAAGAAGTATCATTTTTTAAAAATAATTTACAGCATTTTTTGTAGAATTGCTTTTTTTGCTGTCTGATTACTTGTTTTCACACTTTTGCACAGCCCTGGTTTATATTGTTGAATCTTTAGCCTGTATCTTTATATTTTAATGTTCCTCTTTATTTATTTTTTACTTTTTTGTCTCATTTTGCTACGAGGAGGAATGTTTTGAGACCTTTATTCTGGAGGAGAATTTTCCCATCCAAAGAGGATCTTAAACCACCGCCTGTCACGAGCGTCGCTGGGAATGCCTTCAGAATTCTTGCTGCACAAAGAAAGATCTACCACCGGAGGATCGGATTGAAACCTGCAAATGTGAAACTGCACCCCAGAACCTCCTGTCCCACCGGCTACAACTTCACCCAAGAGGCCAAAGCTGTCCAGGAGACGTTCCTCTGGTTAAATGTCCTGACAGTCCAGCTCTCCTGTCCTCTCTGCAAATCCACACCTGCTCTTCCAAATAAAACAAAGACTTGTATAAGAACCACTCTTTTTATTATTTGAAAAAGCTGTTTCATTTTATATTTTAACATTAAATGAATGAATAAACACGTACATGGGATGACAGTTCGGTCAAGAAGACAATCTTTTGCTTGTGTATAATTTCAAAGAATTCAAGATCGCTAAAATAGTCAAATTCATATTTTTGTAATTACTATGTAGTCATGACAACATTAAAGTAGTCAGATAGTCCATGAGGACGGTAAAATAAATAATCATAAAGAGAAAATTAACTGTGACCGCACCAAATGCACTTTTTTTTTAAACAGAAAAACTGCAGTAATTGTTTTATCACTTCCTGTTCTGTTTATAATAAACATTTAACTTTATTTTCTGTCTCTCCTGGTTGAAATACATGAATATATAAATTAATTAACCTACCCTCAAATGTGTACACATTATTTTCATGCTATTTTATTTAGTCTATAAAGAAATGTTGAAGGCATATTATATTATTATATTAATCAAAGAATCATCATTGTGTGAATCTGAAACACCAACAATGAACATCCACATTTTCTAATGTAAGAAATAAGTTTTTAACTTCAAAGTGAAAACGTAAATGAGTCAAACATTACTTTTGGAGTCAAACTTTAAATTTGAGATAAAAAGCACATGATGAATGTATATTTGTAAGGATTTTTCTTGAGAAAACTGCTCTGTGTAAAAGTAGCATGAGGTCTGACACACATCAGCTTCTGCAGTTTGTCTTCTGCGTTGGACTGGATGCCTTGTTTCTATTTGCTGCGCGAAAATACGTCACAGCGCGCCGTGGTGTTATAGTTCGTCAGGACTTTGAATCCAAAATGCAGACAGGCACATAAAACAGAGTCAGGGAATAAATGAATAAAAGTATTTATTTATAAACAAAGGAAAAATAACTAAATAAGAAGGAATGAGAGTCCAAATAATAAACAGAAAGTCAAAGTCACAAAAATGGACCGAGAACAGAATACTTAATGAGGAGAATGTCACAGGTCACGGGGAAGTCCAGGTCAGCAGGAAGTCCAGTGTCCAGGAGGAAAACCGGAAGGGTTCAAGGGCCAGGGATGAGGCAAGAACGGGGACCGTACCACCAAGTAAACAAACAAACAAACAAACACACGAGGACCAGACAAAAATGAACGGACAAAAAATACTCTAAACAGGAGGACATACAGGCAGAGAGCTCAAATGAAACACTGAGGAACGAATACTGAATGATCAAGCAGCTGAAACAGAGCCTGTGACGAACTTAAATAGTGACACACTTAACGAGCTTAACACACGACAGGTGTTTTGAGGAGGGAGTGAATTCAGAAGCCTATAACTTCAGAGCTGTCATGGGTGTCTTGTTGGCTTTCCTCACTCGTCTCCTTCTTGCACGGTCACTCAGTTTTTGAGAACTGCCTCCTCCAGACAGATTTATCATACAGTACCATACTGTTTGTATTTCTTAATGATTGATGTAAATGAAGTCCAAGACATATTCAGTGACTTGGAAACGTTCATGTGTCCATCCCCTGACTTGTCTAAAGAAAACTGGCTGTAAAACTGATGATTTCCTTGTGTTATACTAAAGGGTCCCATTACTTATGCAACCCATCCTTTTGGCTGAGATATTTTTATTTAATTTATATCAAGTTGTAGAGATTTGTTTTCAGTTTGAGTTAAAAGAGGATAATTTTAGAAATGTTAATATTGAGACGCCTGAATTATTTTTTGTGTTCTTAATAGCATAAAGAAATTAAAATATGTAAAAGCCCAAGGGTGTGTAGACTTTCTGTCCCCACAGCATATTGAAGGGGCCGGCAGAGCCTTGTCAGAAGTATGTGGTCTAACAAGTGCCTTAGTGGTTTTATTGAACCTCCTGAACTCTTCCCAGCTTGTTGCCCGTATCCAGAGCTACACCAACGTCACATCAGGGGACGCAGAGGCTCTTAAGTTGGCGCTCTTCAAAAACAGGCCGGTAGCCGTTAGCCTTGACACGTCTCATCGATCGTTTGTCTTCTACAGCCACGGCGTCTACTACGAACCTGCTTGTGGTAATAAGTC
>OMMV01233870.1:0-10638 GCA_900302635.1 Chatrabus melanurus | reverse complement strand
ATGGAGTTATGGGGTAACAACAGCAAAAATGGTGACAAAGGTCAATTTCAGTTCTTACAGGGGTCAAAACTTTAATAACTTGCATCATTTTTTACCAAAATTGGAGGAACTTTAATTTTTAATTTTAATTCAGTCATAGATAGTCCAAACTATACCTTTTTAGAATCTTTATGATCAGGCAAATAATATGGTATATGTTTCAATATGATTGGAGGATTTTTAAATTTTGACCCCTGTGTAATCCTTCATTGACCCCTCATGGGCCTCAGAGGTCAAATCCAACTTGCCTCCACATCTGAAAATAAACCTTATGGTGTGTGCTAACTGTGGTAGAAATTTCAAGCTTTTATCACAAAATGAACAATTGTTATGGGTATCCACTGTAGACCTTACCTACACCATGAGCAAGCACATTGGTGACAATGGAAAGGAAACACTCTGTTTTAATGAAGGAAAAAAAAAACCTCTAGCAGGTCAGACTCAGAGAGAGAGAGAAAAGAGGAAGGAGATGCAGCAATATGAAAGGATTCTCAAAGGACCTCCCCAAAAAAAAAAGATTAGTCCACTGGTAAGTCATTCTGTCGGCCTCACCTTCACCCATAATGTCGATTGTGTCTCCTTCGCTGAACTCCAGGTCTTCTGGGCCCTGCCCGGCATAGTCATACAGCGCCACCATCTGGTACAGGATGGCACGGTTGTGCAGGGGGTCTTCAGTCTGAAGTATGGTGGAACACATGGAGATCAGGTAGATATCTACCTCAAAGGATCATCATTCAAAGGAATTAATCTTAAGATGTTTCTGACAGGAATCTTACAGGGAAGTAAATGCATATCATGAGATTCGGTCTCTGGGATATCCAGAAAATCTCCACAGTGAGGTACTGGCTATTGTGGCCAGCTTATACACAGGTACTGTGAGTGCTGTGCAGAGCGGGGGGGGGCAGAGTCTGAGCTTTTCCCAGTTGGCTCCTACACTGTTCAAAGCTTGGGTAGGGTTGTGGAGACCAGCGGTTTTGTTGGTGACAAAAAGTTTACAAACCCTAATTTTGCGGACGATGATGTGATCGTTGCGGAATCGATGGATACCCTGATTGCAACACTTGAGAAGCTGCGTGAGGAATTGGGAGTGTGTGGGTTTGTGATCGCCCTGGATCAACACAAAGACCCAGGCTTTCAGTGACTTCACTTATCTGGGCAGTGACATTCATGTCTCTGGGTCCTCGGCCTTTGAGAGTGAGAGACGCCTGGGAAAAGCTTATGAAGTCATGAGGTCGCTGGACAGAGGTGCTTGAGGACGCAGATACCTTTGGAGGAGAGCGAAGGTCCAAGTCTTTAGGGTCCTGGTGCTTCCTGTCTTACTGTATGGTTGGGAGACTTGGACGCTAACCAGTGACCTAAGGTGACGACTGGATGTCTTTGGTACTCGGTCTCTTCAGAGAGTCCTTGGGTACCGGTGGAACGATTTGTGTCAAATGAACGGTTACTTAGGGAGACTCAGATGAGGACTAACGCTTGCGTTGTGAGGGAACGTCCTCTATGATATTTTGGTCATGTGGTGCGTTTCTCTGGGCACAATCCGGCACGCAGGTGCCTCAGCGTTGAGGACCCCCAGTAGCTGGAGAAGGCCAAGGGGACGCCGTCTGCCATCCAGTTATATGTTGTTGGTGTTTCATGTTGAACAGCTTCCGTTCTGTGCCGGTGTCTGCAGAAAGCTCTCTGCTGTGAACAACATTTCAGCCTCAAACAGCTCGTTTCAGACTTCTGTGACGTATGTTACATCAGTCCAAGTGAAGCTTATGTCAGACACGCCCATTAAAAACCAGTCTGCCTTCCGTGTGACACACCCACAAGAGAGGCCGACACAGTTGGTTTTAGACTTCTGTAACATATGTAACAGAAATACCGACAAAATGCATTAATTTACATCGGATTATTTAAATGTCATCCCAAACTCGATGGTCCAGAATTATCACTCGACTCAGTCAGTGTTTCTATCTGACGGCTCCAAGCTGACTGTGACTAAGAAGTAAAAAGCTGCAAGAAAACAGTGATTCATAGGGTGTGGAGTCCTGACCTGGCACCACAGCGTGGCTCTGCCGTCCTCAGCCAACTCCTCCAGGGTGGACCCTTGCTGCATTTCACCACCCAGAGGGGTCAGTGCCTGGGAGCCATGCCGCCGCTGCCTGGGGAGGAGGACGGAGTTGTGAGGGGGAGCCGCAGGAGGAAAAATCATCGGTGCAAACACAGGTAGTTAAAGTATGTAAAAAAATGAAACGACATTTCCAAGTAAGACAGATGACCGCTGCCTTCACGGTCTGATGGACGACGTCACTTCTTATTTTCAGCCGCACAGTTTATTGTCAGGAAAAGGACGGTTACATTTCTGTCTGTCCGAATCTGTCCGCTCTTCTCGTGAACTCGACTCTGCTGCAGTTTCAGTGTCAAAATCCTCTTTTTGGTATTGAGCACGACAAAATAAATACACCCAAAGGCAAAGAAAGTGCTTCCAAGGAAGTTATCGAGCCCCGTCTTGATGACCTGTAGAGCGCGGTCCAACTCCGCTTTGCTATTTAAGCGACCCGAGTCCAAAGTGAGGCACAGAGCGCAAAGGGTTGGATCGTAAAGGCGCAGTCACACTATGACGCTTGGAGCGGACGAATATGCACACGCCAGTGATCGCCAGCCTCTGCTGGCCTTTGGCGGTCTTCGCCGGCATGCGGCGGTCTTCGCTGATGGTGTTTGCTCATGAACGGCGACCGCGTCCAACATTTTCAACATGTTGAAAACTTTTCAGCGTTTGCTGACGTATCTGTGGCTATCTATGTAGGAGACCGTTACAGACCGTGGATCGTCGCTACGTGCACGTTGCAACTTATCAAATGTCGGCTGCATCATGTAACGTTGCTAAGCAGAGGTCGTTGATTGTCTTATTATTACTTTTGTCTGGTGATGTGCAACCTAATCCTGGCCCTGAGTTGCAGGGTATCCAGACGCCATCTGATTTCAAATCTTTCTACCAATAGAGGGCAGCAAAGTCCAAATGTAACGGAGTTGATCAAAATTCTAGGACTAACATTTTGAGCTCACTTATGAAAAATGTAACGACTTTTGGAGCCTGGAACTTTTATAAATAATAAATTAAACACGACTCAAAGCAAAAACAACAATAATAAGGCAAATTACCAATTATTCTGTCAGAAAACAATAATTATCATTAAAATACCTTCAATTAGGACGTCTAATTTTGTGCGTTCCTCTCAAATCAATTTGAAAATTTTGAAATAATACATTAGTTGTACCTTTTTTTTTTTGGTGCTTATCATTTTATCATGCGATCGAACGAGACAAAATAAAATCACTGCCACATAAATGTTTCAAGTGAGATTAAAATTAAATGCAGGTGAAATACATGGAGCCTAATTTGCCCCTGAGTTGGAGAATCGCCCTGATATGTTCGTTCTCTGAGTGTGTGAACATGTAACCTGCACTAATTTGACACGAACAGATGTTGTTCTTGGTGGATACCTCAGGCGCAGCTGAGCGGCAGGCTGGCCCACTTTTTGTGCGACGTGTTCCTTCAGCTCCTGGTACGGTGTGTTGGCCGGGAGGGACAGGGCCACAGTGTACATGTAGTGGACCTTCACCACCACACAGTCGGCCTCTGCACACTGAGCGGAGCTTTCACACTGACAACAAGGTAGAGAAAGGCGTTTAAAAGCGCAGCAAATACAAGAGCACTTTCTATTATTACAGCAAAAACACTCATGTAGTCCAGCCTGTGTGAACACACACACTGTGTCTTAATATTAGTACGAGGACAAAGAGGACAAGCTGCAGTCTGCTTCTTTTTTTTTAAGTGATGGGAGCCCCCTACTGGCCATGAACCGCTAAATCACCCCACCCCCTTTTGCACCCACTTTTGTATTTTAATACCTTAATGGTGCTTTTGGTTTCAGTTTTTCTACTTTTATTTAAGATGTAATATATGTATTTTTTTTACTTTAAGCATTTTATTATCAAAATTATAATTAAATAAAAAATTTTATATAAGTACAGAATACAGTGTCAGTCGAAGGTTCAGACACACTTGATCTAAATTTTAATCTACAGCCTGAAATTACTTCATTAGCAAATAGAAATTACTAGTTTGCACATTTCTGAGGCAAATAAGGAAGTTGCCCTAAAGTCTTGGTCAGAATCATTGGTGTATATATATTAGATAGATATATCTAATATTATTTAATTTATATCAAGTTGTGGAGATTAGTTTTCAGTTTGAGTTTAAAGAGGATCATTTTCGAAATTTTAATATAGTTGTTATTATTATTATTATTATTATTATTGTTTCTTTTTCAAAATGCTGTAAAGAAATTAAAACATGTAAAAGCCCAAGGGGGTGAATATTTTGCAAGGCACTATATATACATATATATGCAGCTACAATTTGCCAGAATGCTCATTGGAGACTCAAAGCCTAGATCTGATCTCTTTTCTTGTATTAAAATCCTTTTCTGTTTCACTCCAGCATGAAGCTGCATAACTGGTGGTGCAACATACAAAAGTTGCACCACACACACACACACACGCGCACACACTCTTAAATCACAGCCAAAGAAGCCTATAACTCTTTCAGCGTTGTCGTGGGTTTCTTGGTGGCTTCCCTCACTAGTCTTTCTTGCAGGGTCACGTTTGAGAACTGCCTACTCCAGACACATTTACCATACTGTTTGTATTTCTGAATAATTAATATAAATGAAGTCTAAAACACATTCAGTGACTTGGAAATGTTCATGTATCCATCCCCTGACTTGTCTAAAGAAAACTGTGATAAAAAAAAAAGGTGATAATTTAGTTGTGGGGGAAGATACTTATTGTTTTGGTTTTGATATTTTTATTTAATTTATGTTGTTATAGAGATTTTTTTTTTTTCATTGTAAATTTAAAGGGCATAATTTAAAAAAAAAAGTAATATAAAGGCATCTAAATTTTTTTAATTTGACGACATAAATAAATTCAAATGTGTAAAAGCTGACAGGGACACAAACTGTTCAGTACAGGGACAGAGGTGATGTCATCGGTGCTGAAGGTGGGTGTGGTTTAGTGTTTTTACAGGTAGCTACAGTCGAAGGTACGAATGTGAACAAACCAGCAAACTGTGCACACATATGTAATCTTGGAATGCCTTTGTCTGTGTGTGTATGTCTGTGTGTGTGTCCTTGCACAGTGTTTGCTCCTGTCAGTATGCCTCTGCATTAACGTTCAAACGTCTAGTTATTCAACGCTGGTTAAAGTGATGAAATGAGGCGACTTTGAGCTGCATTTGTTCTGGGGGGTTTTTTTTTTGTTGAATAAAATGCGTGTTGCTTCACATGAAAAGTGTCGCTGCATCATTTTGACCTGAACTCTATGTGAGTGACCCCCGACGGCTATTACATGCCAGACTCCATTCGTTACTTCACACAACAGCGATGCGTTCGTGTCACGCTGGTGATCTGACACACCGACACTCACTCTCAGAGTTCACTGGATATTAATGTTCAGATGTTGACTATCTGTTCCCGCTGATTTAATCAGGACACAATCTTCCCGCGCAGCTCAGATCTTACAAAGCGGTTTATTCACGAGTCGCTCTATAATTAGATCAGACGGAACTGTTTGTGCGCGGCAGAGAAAAGCAGTGTCGGTGTTTGTGCGCGGAGGGTAAATCACCGGCTGGCAGGCTGTGGATGGCGGGGCCTCTGTGGATGGCGGGGCCTCTGTGGCTCGCACAGGTGCACAGGTGGCGGTGAGGTAGGATGGAGGTGGAGTTTCTGAAACACGACGTTCTGCAAAGACCAACAACATGCAAAACTTAGAAGTCCGTCTTTGCCTGAGGCATTGTCGCGTTAGTAGAGGTTTTCTCGATGTTAAAGCCAGGCATTAATTTGGTTGTCTGCCTTTGCAAACTCCAAATCCTGAATGTCTTATTGCTTGTACAGACTCCAGCTGCTTGTTGCGTATTCAATCCATCCAATCATATTGGAAAAATATACTATATTATTTGCCTGATCATAAAGATTCCAAAAAGGTATAGTTTGGACTATTTATGACTGAATGTTATGGAGTTATGGGGTAAAAACAGCAAAAATGGTGACAAAGGTCAGTTTCAGTTTGTACAGGGGTCAAAAGTTAAAGTTGCTCCAACTTTGGTTTAAAAAAAAAAAGTGATGCAAATTATTAGTTGAGCTAATAGGATCAATAAATGGAATAGTTTTGACTGTGTTGATTGCTTGGTCTCCAAAGTAAAGGTCAAACAAGGTCAACGTCCATTGGACACTATGACATATGACATATGTTTCCCCGTAATGTGATAACTAAGCATAACAGATGGGGCAAACTATTCCTTTTTAAAACCATATTAGCTCAGCCAGCAATTTGCATCACTTTTTACCAAAATTGGAGCAACTTTAATTTTGACCCCTGTATAAACTGAAATTGACCTTTGTCACCATTTTTGCAGTTTTTACCCCATAACTCATAACATTCAGTCATAGATAATCCAAACTATACATTTTTAGAATCTTTATGATCAGACAAATAATATGGTATATGTTTCAATATGATTGGAGGATTTGTCAATTTCGACCCCTGTGTAATCCTTCATTGACCTCTCGTGGTCCTCAGAGGTCAAATCCAACTTTCCTCCACATCTGAAAATAAACCTTATGGTGTGTACAAACTGTGGTAGAAATTTCAAGCTTTTGTCACAAAATGAACAATTGTTTGGCCGTGCCGCCTGATTAAAGAGGAATTCGAGGGATTATGAGTTTTGTATTTTTTACCTTTTTTAGTGCGGGGAGTAACTTCAGGGTTGGGCTTGGTCCGTGGGCGAGTGGGGGGCTTGAGGCCTGGCGGAAGAGGGATCCCATTGGGAACGCTCTGTGGAAGAAGTCGACACGACGATCAGCCGCGGCGACAGTTTATTTCAGTTTTGTTGGAAAATAAAACCTACATTTGATTCCACTCCAAATAAAGCTAAATAAACTAAACTCCATCATTGTATAAATGACTCTTATTAGAGCAAAACAGCTGGATTTAACATGATAATAGAGTTTATGTAACTCTATTTTTTTTCCACCTGTTGAAACTTTTTGCTGCTTTGTCTCCAGAGTAAAATAGAAACAAAGCCGTGCTCGGCACGGGTACGGCTTCGAACAATCTGTTATTGAAGCTGCCAAAGCCAAAAAGACGTTGAACCATTGCAGCCAAAGCACAACAGCGTGTAATGTTACGTGGATCAGAACGTTACATTCTCTTTTTTTTTTTTTGACGTCTTGACATCAGCCGGTTCAAGCAGGGACATTGGCAGAAGTCCTCTCTGGAAGAAAACAATAAGAAGAAGAAGAATTGCATTAATAAAATACTGCTATATTTTTTTGTTAGTTCAATGTAATAGACTTTGAGGAACCCCCCCCAAAAAAAACCCCTGGTGCCTGGTTTTAATGCATTGATTAGAAAACACATTTTTTGGTTTTAAGAGACATATAGAAACCTCTTGTAATTGTTTAATTGCTGCTATTGTCGAGTCAGACTTTTACTCGTGGTATTTAGATTTGTACTCCTTGCATATTGGTGCTTCGTAACATTTTTATATTTTTCCTTTTTTATGTATGTTTTTATTTTTATAATCTTTTATAATTTTATATATTTCAGACATTGGTCTGAAATAAAGAGAATTTGAATTTGAATTTACTGTGCACGTGCTCGTACACCATTTCTTACATACTTCACACGGAGAGATATAATTTTGAAGAAAACACTTTTTTTTAAATGCACATAATAGATTTTGAACATCACTCTAATCCAATAATCCAACCACCCGTTCCAGAGGGTAATGGTACTGCCACCTTGTGTCTGTGAGTGTAACTGAAAAACAACTGAACCGATTAACTTGAAAATTGTGCATAATGTAGAGTGTTGCTGTGGATCAGACGCCCGCTGACATTTTGGATTCATATTTCAAGAAATTCACAAACACAAGGAGCAGTCAATCACTCATATCTACTAATCTGTGACAAGTGTTTTGGATCAATAATCCATCTGGATCTGGTAATAAGAGATCCATATTTCCACATTTGTCACACAAACCAAATTAGGCGACTAATTCAATAAAATTCAAAGCTTCTCACCTGTCCATCATATATAACAGTTGCCATCCCATCCCTGTCCTCTTCCCCAAACAAAAAGACCGTCGCTCCTCCTGGAGCCGTCAGCTGACCGGGGGCCCGACCCATGTAGGGAGCACGCAAACGCATGTATCGAGTATCCCTAATACACAACAAACAAACAAAAAATAAGAAGAAGAAAAAAAGTCACAGAGTGATGAGACTTCTTTTACTATAAAGCTGGTATCTCACTGAGAGACGACTGTTTGGCGAATTTCGCCAAGTTTTTTGCGACATCGGGGCGACATATTTGCCACTTTTTGACGACCGTTTAATGAATTAGACGACCGCTGGGCATCTTGTTGAAGAATATTTGACGAATATTCACTAAGCAGCCGTATGTCTGTCATCCTCAAGTCGTTAATTAGTCACCAACAACCGGCGACCGCATTTCAACCACGATCTGAGCTTGTAGCAAATGAAGCGAACCGGGTGACTGAAACAGACCGGGGGGGTGACTTGGTAGTGGTCTACTGAAGACTCCTTGGTAAGTAAAAAGACTAGTTAGAGACAAGAGCCAAAGACCAAGAGCCAAATTAGACAAATGGCCATTCGTCTCACTCGCCAATCGGTCACAAGCCCAGTGAGACAGCGGCTTAATGAGTAATGAATATTATTGTGTACGTGGTGGTCATACTCACTGAACTCCGTCCATTTTGGGCTCATAGAAACCAGGTTTCTGTTGCGTTGAGAGGACATTGTGATTGTCTGCAGCACGGCTTCATTACAACATAATCAGACTGTGTTCAGTGATCAGGCTTACCTGAGGCCTTAGCGGTTCAAAACCTCCAAAATCATCGTTGGGAACCACGGAGGAAATGACCTGGAAGGACAGCATCACGGGTATTTGTGTTACTGAATCCTACATATTGATTTAGTACTTTTCTCTTTGGAAATGCTCTCTCTCTCTCTCTCTCTCTCACGGACCCCATTCACTGCGTACCGAGCTCGACCATCTCACTCACACTCTTTTTCTTTCACGGCTAAATTCATACAAAAAACCGTTTCCGTTGTGATGTATGGAGATATGACCACGTTATCTGCATTTTCTCCTCATTCTGTGAAGAACCCCAGGGTGTATGTGGTATGCAGCGTGATGCTCACACCTTCTGACTTTGGGCTATATAAATGTAAGACATTTACTACCCACTGCAGACTTTACCTTTGCTTTTCCCAGGAAGTCTCTTTCCGGAAGCTGCTCCACATCTTCTTTTCTGGGACGAAACACGAGACCTTCAGGGACCAGCAGAGGACTCAGGACCTCCTCTCTCTGGAAAAAGTCAGATATTGTCTTTTTAAATGTATATGACAACACGGTAAATTTTGCAGACATAAACTGTCTGGCCTTCTGTGCAGAAGGTGGCTGGTTTGAGTCCCAGCTGGGGTTGGTGCCTGATGCCCTCCTCCTGCTCACCCTGCAGTCGTGAAATGGTTACCCGAGTGGTTCCAGTTGGGACACACAAAGGTTGATGAGGAAAGGAACTGCCCACCCTGCCTCATGGTTTCCGTTGCCCGGCACATGGGCTACTCTAACGGGCACATCCCCACCGCTCGGAATCAAGCGTGGGACTTACATATGGTCCCAATCTAAATAGTGTGAAATAAACTCTATCATAAGATAAATTAACTATTTCAGAGTTGATCAACTTTATTTAACACCACGTTCAAGTTGATTTGAATTAATGGCATTACCGTTTTCCAGCTCAAGTAGATGAAAAAATTATGGAATCACTCAAACTTCGGAAAAATTTATGGAATCAACAACAAAATTATAACCCGTATGTTGTTGCTTGTCCTTGGGCTTTTATGACAGCCTGAATTCTTTGAGTCACGGACCTCACTAATGAAAAACAGTATTTTCCATCAATCTAGTTCCACGTTTGTTGCCAGATTGGAGCCTTGTCATCGAATAATTTCCTCTTTTTTTTTCCTTTTTAATTTTGGATCACAAATTTTCAATAAAACAAATTATCAATCGATGTGATGAGAAAAGTGTCCAAAATGTTTTGTCCACACGTGCATTGACTGTTGATGTGATGCCTACTGTCTCCCCTGGTCTTTTACATGACTTGCAACCCACATCAAAAATGAGTGAGGACATTTACTTCAGCTAGTCATATATGTCAGGGTTCTCCCCAGGATTTTCAATGAACAAGTGCAAATAAAGGCAAGCGCAAAGCGCGTACCGAGCACTAAGCGTGAGACATTCAATAATATGACGTGAATAATGATGTAATCATACCGGAACGCTTCACCATAGAGAGAAAATAAACCCGTTTGTAAACAAGCCTAATCCGTCGTAGGGTGATTTCATTCAGTAGAAATGCATTTTTTTTCCCAGTAAATTCACATTCATGCACTGATCTGCATCAGGGTGTTATCTGGAACATGAGAAAGGCAACCGGTGTAGGTGGGGGCGCCTGCTAGGGGGGTT
>OMMV01233869.1:0-24312 GCA_900302635.1 Chatrabus melanurus | reverse complement strand
TTTGTATCATGTGTTCCTCTCAAATATTTCTTAGGATGTACTCACACGAGGCCTGGCTGCCTTGTGCTGTGCCCGCACACGAGTCTCCCCCTCCCCACTCCCCCCGTTGGACTGCGCTCACATTGCACAAGATGTTCTAGACCCGAGCATGTTTTTGTCATCATGACGCGAGTTTTATTTTGAATAAGAGCACTCTCCCACATCAAAATAATGGAGTACATCATTGAAACATAACTGACTTTGTGGCTTATTTTCTTTGGGGGCTTGGCGGCCTCTCACATGCCTAGTATGATAATTTATGGCATTTATCAGTCAATCGTGCTGCATGCATGACCACGTTTTTATGGAGGCAGCAGATGATGAGGGAGTATTTTGCGGCTTTGCTCACTGACCATGATTCACGTTAACCATGATTCATCAATAAGGTGAGAAACCAGACCCGTTTTTAACCCAAATGTTCTTGAATGAATTGAAGACGGGACGATCCAAGTGGTGGTAATAATAATATTAGTGGTATTTGTTAGCACGGAACAGTTGCATCTTTGACATCAGGTCCAAGATCCGTGCTCCACACACTAGATGTGTACCGTGCCCGAGTACAACTGAGCCGTGTCCAAGACCACCTCTACAAGTGGGCCTCAGGAGAACTCACACTAGTCAAACAAAGTGGACTTTGGGGGTCAAATGTGTGAGTCCACCCTTATATACCAGATCAGCATTATTTGGAAACGTGACAACCTGATTGTATCTCGCTTAGAACTCCCACATTCCCACATTGTAGCTGCTCTGTCAGGCGCGCATATCCCGTTACAGTCTGTTAAGGACTATGGTATGACTAACTACAACTTGGTAGAAAGCTAATGTTTGTGGAGCGCAGTCATAAGGTTAACCTGTGACTAGGACCTTCATTACAGCCTGTTCATAAAGCTTAATAATTTATTATTGCCATTCATGCAATAAACATCGATACATTCCACTCCACCTTTATCAAATTCAAATCTTTAGACTTTGGCTTCAAAGAAAATGACAAAGCCGGAACTCTGGTACTTAAGCTCAGTCATTCAGGTTTACACTTCCTCATGTGCACCTCACTCAGGCAATGATTAGCACATGGTGTTGCCACCACAGAATGGCCAAAACTCTTGTGTTACCCAAGAACAGTGAAGTAATTGTTTGCGATGGGGTGACTGTTCTTCACGACATAGGGTGGGTTGTCCCTTGACCAAGAGGTTGGTGGGTCCATTGCTGACTACTCCCGGTCGGCATCTAAATGTGACCTAGACGGTGAACCCCAAATTGCTCGTGAAGCAGTCCAACTCTGATCAATCAGGTAAGGTTAGCGTCAGGAAAGACAACCATAAGGCCACAACCTTGAGGCGCATTCATCCATGTAGAAGTGGGAAAAGATGAAGGGAAAGAAAAGTAGTAATTATTAACATATTAAAATCAATGTTTACGTCTTTGCACCCAAGGCGAGCAGTGTTATTCCGCCTTTGTTTGGCTCGTGAAGCTGGTTCGGATAGCGCACGCTTCACTTCACATCACCATTTCACTTTGTCTGCCACTATTAAAAGGGACTAACGGTGTCTTTATTAGCACCATCTGAGCCATTACAGAGATGCAGTACTCTTTCTCTTCTTACCGCTCCTTAACCATGTGGTAACTCCTCCAGGGAAGCTGAGCAACAAGAAAAGATGGAATAATTAATCATTCCAAGAATAAACGCTTTTTTTCTTCAGGGGTGTTTGAGTCGGGGTGGGGCGGAGTCCTCATCAGAAACATATTTGCTCCTTTTTGGCAGTCCGAGAGCAGCTGCTGAGGAGTGAATGAGCGGGCTACTGAATGCTTGATTGGCAGAGGCATTTGTTTGAAAGTATCGAGGGACCGCCGGAGACAATTGTCCACATCATGCAGGGCTTCTTCACTGGGGAGTTTGCTAATACGCCAACCTCATGCAGACCCCCTCTGGGCTCAAGGCCTTTGTCTTCTCTGAGTGTCGAACCCACGCGACCTCTCCTTGCAGCAGTTTCAGGATCGTCTTGAAGGAAATCCCCTGTATTTTTTTCCCCTCATGCCGCATCAGCAGCCCGTGGAAGTTTGGTGCTGTTGTGTATTTATCCGTCCTACACAGATGGTTTCTATAGCAAACTGAATCTTAGTTGTTGTTTTTACCAGTGGGATAGAAGTGGTGGACTGGCTCATGAATATGCCATGGGCATGAGTCACAAAGACAGACTGTAGCTTTTGGAATTGTTGCGTCATGACTTGTGATTGTGTTGGGTACTTTTTTTTTAAATCAAAAGGACCGTTCCTCCATTAAAAAAATAAGGCCAAGCATAAGATGGGCACTCTTTAGCAAGCATACTCCCACCCATGGTCAAAATGTCCTATCATGTCCAAAAAACAAAACAGGAAAGTCTTTAAAAGTCGTTTTAAAGACTTAGAAGCTTTAAAATCATATATAATTTATGGTTTCCGCTTTCTTGTCTATATAAAATTTGTCACTTCCTGTAAAATTTCCTTTGTGTGTCTGCGTTCTCTGAACTTTAAAGGCCAGTACCTAAAAATGACCTACATTGTGGGATCGTCCATTTTACCTCTCAGCGGCTCATATAAAAGCCAACCAATACAAAAGTCTGCAGACATACAGACGGCAACGTAGCAGTAGTAATAAAATGTAAATTACAATGTAAGATCAGATCATTGTAAAAAAAAAAAAAAGTTTCCTAATTCTGTCTCCTTATTCGGATGTCACGGAATTTTTATTTGTACCAGTCCAGGGGCAGCTTGTTCACCAAGTTTCATGGACATGATTAATTTTTGATTTTTTCTTATTACGAGTATCATTTCAATGTGAGGATGATCAAGTTCAAATCTTTGTAAGGAAACCCTTCCTGTCACCATTCTCTATCCAATTTTTTTAAGCACTGGGACTGCGTTAGACTGGTGACCCGAGATTATTCTGCATGTCTATAACTTTATGATGAACCGAAACGCCTGGAGGAAACTCACCCAGACATGCAGAGTCCAGAGAACTTGTAAACTGTATTGTATTTGAGCCGAGGACCTTCTCATTATGAGGCTACAGTGCTAAACACTGCAACATTGTGTTCAGGCCAAGCCCAACCAAGTTTTGTTGAACAGTTTTTACCCCTTGGCTGACAGTCCAAGGGGAGTTTTCATCGCCTTTTCATCCATCCTCCTGTATGTGTCTGTCCATTCGATGATATAAACTGTCTGTTCATCATTTTGCTGTCAGTGCTTTATCTTGAGGTGAACCAGAGGCATATTGAAGACGTTGATCTACTTGTACTGGGGGAATATGTCAGTTTGGTCAGTAACAAAGTATCGCAATATCACCTGAACAGACCAAGAGATGTCAGTCGTTCTGCTGTCAGTGATTTCATCTTGGGATGGACTAGACGCCTATTGAAGATTGGTGACCTTCACCTATTCTTTTGGGGAAAACAGGACAACTTGGTCAATAACTAAACACAACATCACCTGAGCAACATCTAGGATGTTCGTTATCATGGAGTCGGTAGACTCTATAAGAAAGGATGGCCCGGATGTTACATATATGTAATACATTACAAAAACAGAAATATCTTTTAAACGGTGCACTTTGAAGACTTCTAACCTTCACCACCGTGTTCTACGAGTGATTTTACATCTAGTACGACTGCCGTTACACCAGCAAACCGTCGTCTATGTACGGAACCGCAGGGAGCCAGAAATTGCATTTTCTCCTTTTTCTTCTTCTATCTTAGTCAACGGGGATAACTCGACACCACAACTAACTGTGATTAAATCACAACAAAAATAAACACAAACAAGTATAAAATAAACTGAAGAATGAAGTAGGGATGGCTGTGCCAAGAAGTACACGAACAAGATAGTACGGGATAATCCTAATTAACCTGCAAAGGTCAAGGGTCGTCCCAACTTCTTTCCACTTTTCAGACGAGCTTTACTGTCCAAAGAAAACGCTTACAACTCTCACTCCATGAAAGAGCAGATCAGAGTGACTCTAATACCTACACATGGGATTGTAGGCATACCACCAGACATTCCTTCACCACACAATATACAGTACAAACTGTTAACCAAGCAATCTGTCAATTAGGGACGGCCTTTTTAATTTAATTCCAAGTTGCTCCTAATTAAAGGGTGGAACCCTCATGTACCAGAAATTTTAATCTGTTAGGTTAGCATTACGCGAGCTACTGATATCCAATAGTCTAGTAAGTGTAAAGAAGTAGGGACGACCCTTGCACTTTGCCAGTTAATTAGGATTATCCCGTACTATCTTGTTTGTGTACTTTTGGGCACTTCCGTCCCTACTTCATTCTTCAGTTTATTTTAATTGTTTTTTTTAATACTTTGCATGTTGGGGCGAAGAAGACTCTTGAGGATTGGTGGCCTTGACCTACTTTTATGGGGAAATAGGTCGCTATTCATTCAGCAGTCATGTTCTACTTCACATCAGTCAAAGGGTTCTAGGTGCGAAAGCACATTATGTTTTTTTTTAATACCATATCCAGCTAACCGTAAAAATGAAGTTGTTAATCTATTAGATTTCCAATGGTAGCTTTGGCATTCATTGCAACATGAGTTAATATTTTATTAGATTGAAGAAAGAAAAACTTGCTTTATGAATTTTTTATCACGCGTGCAGTCATACTCATTTAAAGTCGTATCTTTTAGCAAGAACACAAACGTGGTTCTGCTCTTTATTTGCTTTATTTCACGAGTCTGTAAATATTTATCTGTAACGTAGGAAGGAAACATTTACAGTTGCAGTAACTTTTTTTTTTTTTTCCTGATTGACCTCCAGTACGTCAAACACAAACTTTATATGAATGGAGCTGTTTTCAGCAGTTGC
Organism: Chatrabus melanurus; assembly: GCA_900302635.1. NCBI lineage: Eukaryota > Metazoa > Chordata > Actinopteri > Batrachoidiformes > Batrachoididae > Chatrabus > Chatrabus melanurus. The sequence goes on along the minus strand of OMMV01233869.1, from coordinate 19,427 downwards.
TACATTTTATTTTCTCTTTAAACAAACGACAAAAAGCAAACAAACTCAGTTCGCCGTACAGCATGTTTCAAGCTTTTGCACTTCAGTTTACAAATCTTTCTTAGTGTTGTTCAGATTTTTTTTTTTATAATTCTCTTCCTAAAGTTCCCTCGTTCAGCTTTTTTAAAATTTTCACTCAAGTCTTACTTTACTGTGTGCTACTCAAGACACTCTCTCCTCGCGATTAGCAGCCAAATTATATTATCAGCGTTCCCCGGCGCCATGATTGCCTCTTATAGTCAGACTGAGGTGGTTATCTGTTCCTAAAACAAGATTAATCTGCTCTACTATCTGCCTGGTTTTTGCAGGGAAACCTGCTGCTGCCACGGGGGTTGGCGGGGTTGGTACTCCTTGGTACCCCCCGAGGGCTGTGTGAAGAAGGGCTTTATGGGTATACAGGGCTGTGGACGCACAGTGAGAGCGGCCTGTTCCCCGGCTCATTAGCCAGCCCTTTGTTACAGTAAGCCATACCTCGCCGAGCCCAGATGCAGCATGTCCAGATTAGATCTTACATCCGCCAGGAGTCTTGAAAAGCCACCCCGAATGGAGTCTAATCCTCCTGCAAGACTTTCTCTTTTCTTCTCACTGTGGTAGCACACACACACACACACACATATTCAAACCCACAATTGGAGAAACCCAAATTACTTATAGTATTTTTTTTTTTTAGAGCCGGGTTGGTGCCTTCTGTTTTTTTAATCCCCATCCAGCGATCCTGTCAGCTGGCTTCAGACCACGAGTCTTTTCTACATTGTTACACAAATCAGAGCTGGAGTTAATCAGGTAATAAATCCTGGATTCCAAGATTTTAGTGGATTAAAACTAAACGGCGTTCTGAAACAACCTGTTTTTCATTGTGTTGTGTTTTCCGTAAACGTAAACATCCAAAAGGAGTTTCACAACTCAGGGAACACAACTTTTGGCTGTTTGGTTTTGGACTTTGTGGATTTATGTGTGCTGAGTGTTGGCTAAGTGCTTATAATGTAAATATAAAAGGCCGAAGAACAACTTTTCTCTAATTAGTTTTGAGCCTTCAGCCTTTCTAAATGCACAAATAAGACTTTAGAGCTTAAAAACCGTCTTAAAATTTCCACACCGCTCTCCCAAACAGCTGTCGATTTCTTCATCCTTGTCTTTATTTTACCACAGACATAGTCTGGATGTTGTGTTTGGCCCCGCATGTCATGTTGTGTGAACCCACTGAAACCACAGGCAAAATTTCCAGCAAGGGAGCTCCAATTCCAAGTCTCAACTGCACCGTGTTGGGTCCAACCATGAGTGGTAACAAAGCAAAGAGAGAGACGAGGAGAGCTACAAAATACCTCTTAAATGTAACTTCACATAGATCTACTGCTTCATCAGAGTGCCGCCTTAAACACCCAGTGGTAGAATTTCACAAGTGTACGCGTTCAATCAAAAGTTATTTTACCAACTGCCACGGAGAACATTTGTTTCCGTTGCTTTTCTGGTAGTACTTGTAATTTACACCTTCATGTATTCTCGGAAATTCCTTCAAGGCATTCTCCTCGTCAGCGGTCAGGAGTTGTGGGCTTTTTATTGTTCATTTGAACATGGCCATATTCCAAGTAACATTCATTATTAATTTAGATTTGTGTGCAGAAGGTGGCAGGTTCAAGCCCCAGGTGGGTCTGGCACCTGGTGATCAAGCGTCTATCACAAATAGTTCCTGAGAATGTTTCCCTAGCAACCATTGTTTACCCTAGCAACCATGTCAACATGGAATAAAAGCCCTTCCAAAGGCCTTTCATATGAGCCAAACATCAACTCTCTATCATAAGTAGTTCCTGAGATATTAAAGAAAGACCTTTTCCTTAGCAACCATAGTTACCATAGCAACCAAATGAACAAATCATGAAAGCCCTTCCAAAGAACTTTCATATGAGCCATACATCAAGTGCCTATCTTAAGTGGTTGCTGAGATATGACAGAAAGGTCACTTTGCGGGACATCATAACAGACAGACAGACAGACATGGGGTCGGGCTCCTGGTGGAGTACCACTAGGTGGTCTGTCCATTACATGGGACATCCCAGAATTATGTAACAAACCAGTTCATCTATTATAAATCATAAACACTGGGAAAAAAGATACGTTTTAAGACTTGATTTAAAAACTTCCACACTTTTCCTGTCTAATTTCAGCCGGGAGGCTTTTCCATAAAGTTGGTGCCTAATGAGCAGATGCTCTATAACCTGCCGAGTTGTTCACGTAAGGAGGAGTGGAGTCGATTTGACAGCGCCTGGCAGTGAAACTTAACCCCTGTGGTGGAGGTTTGACAGACTGGGGGCGTGTCCAAGAGGGCAAATTAATTCCGTGGACTTTGTATTCCGGTTATTCCGTCCCCCTCCACTGTAAGGCCCGTTCACATTCATGTGAAGTAGAAATCAGCCCCGAGTCTGGATGCTATCAGAATTCTAAAAAAAACAAAACTACACCGTTGGAAAAATTATTATAAACTAAGTTATACTCTCGCCGGGCAGAAAATATGGAAAAGTGTGAGTCAACACGGAAAGCTGACGTAGTTTGATCATGTTTTACAGTTAAACATGGAAGAAGTAAGTCCTGGACAGGGTCTGAAGCCTATGAGGCCTGTGCCTGTCCCCTGACACTGCAGTGGGAAATGGATGAGGGTGTGCAACTCCCCCTGTGCACGACGCCAATCCATCACAGGTTACTTCCTCATCCAAGGCCGTAGGGGTTCGGATTGGATCACAGTTTTTAGTCACAGATCGGATCATTTTTCGGATGAGCAAAAAAAAAAGAAGAGAGACAAATACCACTTTGCTTTGTATTTTTTAAAAAGAACTTCATGAAAAGCAGGAACTTTTGTCCATGGTCCTGATTGAAAACAAGGTGCCCAATGTTTAAATTATATTTTAAAATAAAATACCTAATTGTTACATTAAATTTCAATGTGAACAGTACCAGTAAATAAAGAAAATAGCCTTTGTCAAAATAATAAGTCATAAAAAAAAAGAAAGAAATGGAGCAAAGTGGATCCCAAAGTTAATATCTTCAAATTATTTTACAAAAAGATGAGGATAATAATAATAACTTTATATTAAAATGTATATTATATTATATAAATATTATATATATTTACAGGGTTAGCATTAGGAATTTGAGGCGATGAGTCCTGGGACACACCAAGTAAGGAAAAATTGAGTCCCAAGCCTCAAGGCTGAGTCCCATGGTGAGGCGGCGTAGCGGCCTTGCACGAGCACCGCAGGTGCCACACCCTTGTAAGGGGGTCCGGGGGCATGCTCCCCTGGAAAACTTTGAAAAAAATGGTGCATTCTGGTGTATTTTCACCATAAATTTGTGCTCATGCAAAGCTGCCATTTTTATTTTAAAATTGTGAAAGAAACGTGTAAGGGTTTGGGAGGTGGAAACTTAAAAAAAAAAAAAAAAAGTTCATAAAATGGTGCTTTCTGGTGAGTTTTGGCAGTTTAAATGACACAAAATTAAAGTGAACTTTGTTGTTTTTCTTATTCTTCATAGGTTTGTTTTTTTTCACTATAAATAAATAAAGATTTAAGTGTAAAAAAGTAATATTGATTGAATGTTTTGGGTGTTAAAATATATTGTTATTATTATTATTATCATCATTATTATTATTATTAGCATTATTAACAGTACTGTTATAATGTGCAAAAAAAGTCTAAAATATCTTCAAAAGTGGATCTTTACTCTGAGGGGGTTGGGGGGGCCAGTCCCACCCCTCGCCCCTCTGGCTATGCGCCTGCACAGTCTCTGAGCAGGAAGAAAAAAAGGACACGGAAAAATGCGTTTATTTATGTGGAAAGCGCTGTGGTAAGAAGTTTACGTCACATACGCCATCCGTCAGAAACACAGCTGGTGTATATTTGAAGGAAAGGAGAGTGAAATATATATATATATATATTTAAACTTTCACTGCGGGTGCAGCGTGGTGGGTGCGCTTCGTGTTAAAGCTGCGTCGCCGCCGCGCAATGAAACAGCAAGACTGACGCACTGTTGATGGTCTAAAAATAGATGTTAATAAAATAGACTTGTTGCTTATTTAATGCCGATCAGTGTGTTAATGTCCTTTTTAAAAATGAGTCCAGTGAAAACAAGTTGGCCGGTGGTTTGATATTCGCCGGACATTCAGTTTTAACTTCAGTTTTAACGCCGCGGCGGGCACGGATTTAGTGAAACACCTCTGCACCCCCAGGAACATCACTGAAATATGTTGATTTTTGACCAGATTTCGTTCGAAATGGGCCTGAAAATTAACTTGCCACGCCGGGCAAATCACATCGATGTGATAAATTGCGTCCCTGGGACGCAGGGGAACAAAAAATTTGCATCCATCTTGGTTGATATTGCATCAGCACTTTCATGATAAATGCTGATTGATGTTAAGTCCATATGAAAAGTCTTTGGAAGGGCTTTCATGACATGTCAATTTGGTTGCTCTGGTAACCATGGTTGCGAGAGAAAAATTATTTCTTGAATATCTTAGGAACTACTTATGATATACACTTGATGTTTGGCTCATATGAAAAGTATTTGGAAGGGCTTTCATGACATGTTAATTTGGTTGCTAAGGTAAACAATGGTTGCTAGGGAAACATCCTTTTTTGAATATCTCAGGAACTGCTTATTATTGAGAGTTGATATTTGGCTCATAAAAAAGGCCTTTGAAAGGTCTTCCAGGCAATGTCGATTTGGTTGCTAGGGTAAACAATGGTTGGTAGGGAAACATTCTTTTTGAATATCTCATGAACTACTTATGTTCGAAACTTGATGTTTAGCTCATATGAAAGTTATTGTATATTGACTAAGTAATTAAAAAAAGGATTGTTTTATTTCTGTGAATAAAAGGTTGATTTGTGTTTCTTCCACCCTGGCACATCCCACCTGTGGGGCTTTACGCACTGCTTCTAGTTTATATATTGGTAGTCAAACTCCTGTCCCACAGAGCCACCTGCTCTGCAGTAATTAAACATGGAAAAGTATAGATATAAACTGATTTATGAGGTAATAGTAAACACAGGTGGCAGACACAAACTTTAACTCTACAGTACATGGGTACTGTGGCAACGCTATTAAAAACAGCTAAAAGCTTTCTATAAAAGCAAATATTTTAACCCTGAGGTTAATGACATCTGAACGCTGATCATGTCACAAAAGTATCTTTTTAATATTTAGTGTGGAAACAAATCAGATTTGACCCAGAAAGACCCGAAGTCTGATTTCTAATTACAGAAGTCATATGAAAAGGCTAATTTACCCGCAGCCACACACAAAATTCATGAAGTCACACGAGTGCCCACACAGAACATCCCAGCCAAGTGGCCAACATTGTTGAGGTCTGGAATGTTGCCATGACAACAGCATAATATTTCTGGGCGGCATGTTTAGTTTTTGTGTGTGTGTGCATGGCACCAAACACACTTCCTACCCAACAGGAATTCTTCTCATCTTTCCTTCCTTCTTATCACATGTTTTAGATTTAAAGAAAGTGAGAGTCATATAAGATGTGGTTTGAAGTCATGTAACCGTCTGAAATGTATTAGTGGCGGTACAAAAAAAATCTGTCTTGGCTGAAAACTGTACTCCAGCAGTAACGTTTGCTTGTTATTCTTCTGTAAACAAAAAATGGCAACAATATACACGGCATTAACGATATAAAATTATGTGTGTGATAGACAATATGATACTGGCTTATAACCAGCACCACGACTCAGTTTTGTTTTGTCTTCCCAAAGTCAAGTGTCTCAACGTGTTGTTCGGCTACTTCTATTTCTGTTGTCTTTTCCATACAGCATACCGCATGCTATATTGAGCTGCGTGAATGTGGTAACAAGATGCTCATAACCAAATGCTGAGAGTGGAACATCCCACGACTGGGTTCCTGATGTTGTTTTTCGAGGTGGCTGCTGTCTCGAATGACAAATATTCCTCGCAATCAAAATAGGCCGGTATTTGCATTTTCACCATTTTGCAGATGCTCTCATAAAGAGCGTCTTACAAACCAAACCATTAGCTGTACCATTAGCTATTTTTGGAAGTGAGTGGCGGAGACATATAGTGGTATTGCAAATACAAAGGGACAAACTTGTACCCATTGTCCTTTAGAGATACGACGAAGATTTAAGGGTGTAGGAAAATAGCATTTTGGAGAGAATGTCTATTAATGTCAATGTAATTCTGCACAATTCATAGATTTGCACCGATCTGCCCAAGTAGATGCACTGGAGTAATTCCTGCATATATTTCTTGCCCAGTGCAAATTTGATTAACAAATATTTATATGTGTCAGCAGCCAATTACAATCCATCTTACTACTGCTGACATTTGAGAACATCAACAGTGTCCAAAATAGCAATGGCTATCACAGATTAACACAATTTTCTGAATTTCTGTCTGCCTAAGTATAACTTTTTCCAAGTACAAATCAATAAGACAAGTCTGGATTGTACAAATACAGTACATTCTTTTCAGGTGATTAACATATTACTCAGATAGCACTCAAGCTAGCCATCTGTCTCAAGACATTTAATACAATGCTTGCCAAGCCACCTTGCTTGGCTAGTTAGCCAGAATGTAGCTGCATGTAAAACAGACTTGTGAAGAGAGAATAGGTGGTTTAAGTTGAGTTTGCAGTAAGGCTGGATGATAAAACAATCACAGTGACGCATTGGAATAAAATTTATGTTGACAGCAATGAGAAGCTTTGGACATTTATACTTGATACAGACAGACGCTGGCCGACGTAGCAGATTCTCAAAAATCTCTGTGAAACGCCAGAGAAGGCTCACTCCAGGGGTCCAAATTTCCTTTCTTCAACGCAGGTCGATGTAGCTCAGTGGAAGGCGACGTACTGGCGGGGCTCAATGTTTGGCGACAGTTCACCGACTTGCTGTAGGACTTAGTTCAGCTTTCGCAGTCGGAGGGTGGACACATTGGTAGCACACTCCGCGGAGCAGTAGCGTAGCTTGGCGGAGCTGATCCTCGACTCAACGTTTGAGACGTCACGTGACGTAGCCTATATAAACTCGCCGTAACTCTGCAATTTCGTCACGTGCTACTGGTGCATCATCGAGACAGGTTCAACATATTTCTTCACAGTTGGGGCTACGATGTGCAAAGTTGTCAAAAGTTGTCCGAGCGTTCCATGAGATGACATTACTGCGCTATAACTTGTCCGCTAGTACTCCGCTGAACTCCACTGATCTGTGTTGAACTACATCGGGCTGCGTCCAGTCAAGCCTCCGACGTTGGCCAGCGTAGGCCGGCGGAGGCGAATGGAGCAGTAACGGAGTACTAGCAGAGGTGACGTAGTGGTAGTGGAGCTCAACTCTTGCCGGTGTTTTAGCATGAACGTCAAAGATTTTAAGCATGTTGCAAATTTTAACGTGACCACGATGAACATCAGCGTTGCCCGACTGACATCATTTTAGCTCCTGCGGAGTCTGGCGGACCTCGCGCTGGTCGACGTTAATCAAATTTTCGGCAAACGCTGGGCTAATCGTCAGAGTGTGAATGCCACTTAATAGCCTATTATATAGCAGAATTAAACGTAAAAATGTCATCTGCAGTTTTTAGCTTGTACATCAAAGTGTACCACCATTTCCTACAGCGAAGTGTTGTTGAAGCTCTCTGGGTGTAAAAAAAGAGAGAAAGATAGAGAGGGAGAGGGAGCGAAGGGCACAAAAAGTGACAGTGAAAGTGAACTCGCGTCATCCTGTAAAACTGCGGAAATTGTTGACATAAAAGGTTATCTACCTGAGGGTTACTGTTGCAAAGTTCATTATGTTGTACTTGTTGTTTAAGCCGCAATCTCACCTAGATGTTTGGGCCAACGTAGCCAAACGTATTTGCAAACGTCAGTGTCCACTAGCCTCCGCTAGCATCTGCTAGCCGCCGATGGGTTAGCGGTTCGCTACCAAACTCCAGTAACGGGAGTTTTGCTGACATTTGGCCAATTTTCTCGACTTTGCCCTGCGTTCGCCACACGCTGGGGTTAACATTAGTATAGTGAGATTGGGCCTTTAAGCTTCAGGCACTGAACACATACAGTGTCTCCAAACCTTTGCTCCCACATCATTTTAAAAACTCATTTTAAAAAGCTATCTTTGGAACAGTGTATATATGATATATATTCATGATTTTGACTTATTTCTGTTTCCCGGGCAGTTCTTTGTTGTGTCTAGACGAGCTGCAGGGTTGGTGAGTTCTATGAGCATTTTTGGGTCTTCTAGATTTCACACAGCTCAAACGCTTCCTTATCTGCAGCAGCCCCACTTGACTTATTCCATAGGCTCCAAAAACAATCCAAGTTATTCCTGTCTTCAAGCCGATAGCGACTGTGTGCGCTGCCTACTCAAACATTTTGAATGTTCCTTCTGTTTCTCTTTGACTCACGCGTGCGTCTTGTCTGATCTGTTTGTTTGCTCTTATGATTTATTAATTGGGCTTGACACGTGAGTGTCGGCGTCCCCGTGTTTTAGCCAGCGCACCAACATTTTAAAACATTTAAGGGTTTGTCGGTGGAAGAGGAGAGTGAATGAGAGCGATGGAGGAGACGGGAAGAGGAGAGAATTCACTTTAGGCTGATGTGTGTGCGCGCACACTTCAGAGTTTTGTGTGGCGAGTGGGTGGGTGCGTCAGTCCGTCCTGAGCTCTCCGCAGTGCACTCAGCCACTGTGCTGTTCTCTCGGCTGAGTGGAAACATCATGTGTCTGTGGGACGCCCAGAGGAACAGCCCTGTTTCTCCAAGTCGAAACCAGAACAGACAGTGAAAGTCCGAGGGAGACAGAGAGGGAGCAAAATGGGCTTCACCAGAAACTGGGAGTAGACTATCCGAAAGAAACTGAACATTTTAAAAGTGCAGACTTCTCGAGGATAGGGTTCATCTGTTCTGCTGTCCGTCTGGTCCAACCACCTCAGACCTGGCTATGCCATGCTTGCCCAGAGGAACGGGCTGCCTCCTGGCTGCGCGCCGGTTCCTCTGAAGGATTGCCCAGACCTGCGGGATGTGGACGTAAGTGCTGAAGGGTGCTGCTCCATCACTCCTTCACCATCATCTGGAAGTTGCCCCTGGGCTCGCCTGGCCGGGGTGGATGGCTGCTTGTCCGAACCGTACTGTCTCTGGTTCCAGCTTTTGGCTCGAGCCTATTGGGGCGAAGTGGAACTGGGGCTCACCACCCCAAACCGCAGCGTGTCCTGGGCTAAGCTCCGCGAAGCCTCCAGAAAAAACTGCATCCGATCGAGGGTAAGGCTTAAGTGCAGTGAGCATCCGTGGGATTTGACACTTTGATGTGGCACGAGTTCAGTCGTTTTTTTAAAGGACAAATATACAGTCGGGATATCCAGGAATGTCCTAACCCACTGAAATATGCCTTTAGGTGACATCAGCGGCTGCAGAGGGCATATAGGTTTACTTAGGAAGTGTTTGAGAGGGGAGGAGATGTGAGGGGCGGCTACACTCTGTTGTGTGAGGAATTTTGTGTGCGTCATCCTGCTCTCCAGCAGCGGGGTAGTCCTGTTTCCCTGACCGATATTTTTTGTAACGTGAGTGCTTCTTTGTGTGTGGTGGAGTTTTAGGTTTTGTTTGTAGTTGGTCCCGGTGGTGTTGTCTGAAATACTCTCATCTTTAAGTTTTTACAGGACAATAGTGGGGGTTTTTTCTGCAGCGGTGCGTGTGTGGTAATCACCTCATGTTTTCAGACTTTCTACTTATCAAGTGTTAGTCGCAGATATTCTGTAGTTTCTGTGTCGGGTGGAGTGAACCTTATCGGAATGAAGTCAGGCATTGTTCAGGGAAGGAGCAAAGTAGCTACCTGGAGGCATATGAATTTTTTTGTAATAAAATGAATGAGTGAGTAGTGCGAAAGTCTGAGGTCAGAGAGGAAAAGATGTATGGAGAGAAAACGAGCGTAGGAACAGGAGTGGTAGACTGATGAGGTCAGCCATCGTGACTCATCTGCAGAGAAAAACTAAGTCTATAAGTCAAGTCTTTCAAACTTCTAATCTCATATAAGTAAAGAAGCAGGAACATGCATGTAAAGGTCATCCCTCTGCGGGTCGCAGCACATCAAACTCTGTGTGCACACAATCGAGACTGAAAAGACTGAATGAATTATTAAGTAGTTTCTACATTTAGCAGATAGCTTTCTGTTTGTGTTAGTAAAGGAAAGAGTGGCGTCCAGCAGGTACTGCTGAGCGCAAATGATTCCACGATTAATGAGAGTAAAAATCGTCAAAGAATTTCTCGATCCATGGAATGATGCACAATACCGGCGAATGCACAGACAGTAGTCGCAGTATCTGAAATCACCCTCTTTACTATATAGAAGGGATGGGCAATATAGATTTAAAATTATATCACAATATTTCATGGTATTTTTGGGGATAATGATATAAATGACAATATGAAAATAGTACCATTCATTACACTCACCCTTGCCAAAGTCCACCGGGCTTCCATAAAGAATTTGTGTGAGGTGGAGATGCATGTTCCCGTTGTTGAATCCTCGAATGAGAGAAAAAGGACCATTAAAGGACCAGACTTCCAAGGTGCACACATGAAGGTGTCCACAACACACCCATGGAGCCCTGGACGGGCAACAGAGAGGAAACAATAGAAAAACCCATTGTAGTACTCGAAATGCTTTTGTGTGAGCACGACAAGTAATCCGTTTCCTCACTTTGATTTGGGTTAATTAATTCTTGTGCATGGGATAAATAATTAAATATTTCTGCCAGTGCATTCCTCTGCATGTAAGCATCTCTCTGAGCAAGCATAATTTATTCTGTTCAATAAATGTAATTTCATGTTTGTTGTTATCCAAATAAACACAACTAGAAGCAGTGCGTAAAGCCTCACAGGTGGGAGGTCCCAGGGTGGAAGAAACACGAATCTACCTTTTTTTCACAGAAACAAAACAATCTTCTTTTTTTTTATTACTTAGTCAATATACATTAACTTTCATATGAGCTAAACATCAAGTGTCTATCATAAGTAGTTCTTGAGATATTAAAAAACAATGTTTCCCTTGCAACCATTGTTTACCCTAGCAACCAAATCAACATTGCCTGGAAGACCTTCCAAAGGCCTTTCATATGAGCCAAACATCAACTCTCTATCATAAGTAGTTCCTGAGATATTAAAAAAAGAATGTTTCCCTAGCAACCATAGTTACCATAGCAACCAACTTGACATGTCAAGAAAAGCCCTTCCAAATACTTTTCATATGAGCCAAACATCAAGTGTCTGTCATAAGTGGTTGCTGAGATATGGCCCAAGTACAGAAAGGTCATTTGGCGGGACATCATAACAGACAGACGGACAGACATGGGATTGGGCACTGCTAGGTGGTCTGTCCATCACATGGGACATCCCACAATAATAACGTCTGCCGCTCAGTGTCACTTTCAATTTAGGGCACACTGTGCACGCTCAACTTGGCGCAGCGTACAAAATAGTCAAATGTGGGAACTAATGAATCAAATCATGCCAATAATTGTGTCGTGTGCGCACACAGGAGCATTTAGAGTGCTCTACGTAGGAAAACGTGGCCTCATTATTTATTTTTTCCTCCCTATCACTCTGGAGCGCTGCATGGACCACATGCATGGAGCTCCACCTTCGCTGCACGGGGCAGACTACGGGGACAAACGCTGTATCATGTACACTGTTATTCTCCTGCAAAACGCTTCTGTGTTACACTGATGTGTGTATGAGATGGCAGTATCATTGTGTAGTGTGTGGCAGGCTTAACTCTTCTTCCTTCTTCCGCCGTGCTCGTTCTCGTTCTGCATGTTAGCTGCCCACATGCGGCACATGTGTGAACATGTCGTCAACCACGTAATTAATATTGCTTTCTGAATATTTCAGCTGCGTTTACAAAGAGCTCACAGATTTTGCAGCTTCCTGTCGATTTTTATTGACTGACAAACTGAACCTCATATCTAACGTGTATCATTATTAAAATGATTATTGAGGTTCTTGCAGCAGGTACAGTAACCTGAACACTGAAATCACCAACCTGCTCTGCGTTCAGCAGCACCTGTCTCAGCCACATGCAGATGAGCCAAACATGCTTACACGTATGATCAATGTGTGCATTCTGGTGACACACAAGAACTCCATGTGCGCATTATACCTCAAACTTTTGAGGATTTGTAATACTGAGGATTCTCGACTTGAAGCCCGCTGCCGCTACACGGAAATGCGTTTGAGTTTGAGCACGCATGTATGTGCACACGTCAGCCACGGGACATTTGTGTGAAATGCTTTAGTTATTGCATAACACAACATTAAAATTCAAGCTCGAAATGAAGGTGCACACACAGCTGAGACTCGCTCTGCTTCTCGACTTCTCCCACCTACAATGTGGACTGTGGCTTACTTCCAGGCCCACACCGCTGGGTATTGGTGGTGATTTCACCAGTCACACCATTAAGCCCACACCCAACCCACTCTCCCGAGGCCTCTACATCTGCTGCTCCTTGGCAGGCAGAGGAGCAGTGTAAATAGAGACCCTAGCAGGAGAAGGAGAGAGAGCCAGAGAGTGCTGACCGATGGACAGATGTCTTTGTTTTGGATTCATATCGAACATGTATTTTGGTCGGAGAAGAGTCCGCGGAGAGATTTGGGTTGGATCTGAAGCGCTCTTTGCCTGGAGGCACTGTGGAAGCGCGAGCAGTAACCTCTAACATACACCCTGTGGAGCAGTGGTTCGACTCCATCATTATTTTGAAGATGGATGTGACACGTCTCACTTCTCACACGGCTCACAGCAGCAGAAAGCAGCTACGTTTCCTTCACTCTGTGCAGTCTGGAGTTTTTTTCCTTTATAAAATGCTCCAAAGCTGTAGTTCACATTATTTATCATCAGTCTGCTGTTCATATTTTTGTTCAATTAATAGTTTCACCTCTCTGCATGTCTACCTCACCGTGGTTCCGAGAGGAACGCAATTTCAATCTTCTGTGTGTCTTATGCATGTATTAGAATTGGCAATAAAGCTGACTTTGACTTTGAAAAACTGGGGTGGCATTGGGGCAGTGTTGCAGTACGGTCATGATCTTTGCGTGATGCGTTCACGGACAGAAGCGGTTGAGTTTCCATCACAGGGTATCTGGATTCACCATGACACACACAGGATGAGGAGCACTGACGTCCAGAAAGAACTATGAGTAGAATCTCTACACCTTCATGTCGAGCGGAGTCTGTTGAGGTGGTTCAAGTGTCCAGGATTCCTCATTGGCACCTTCTTTTGGATGATTTTCTGCCATGTCCAGTAGACAGGAGACACTTATTTCATTATCAAAACTAGAGAGAGGTTTTCTACTCCCAGCTGAGCAAAGGAAAGTGGACCAGAGGAGGACAGAAAAAGCACTACAGAGATCTTCTAAAATCAATCCTGAAGAGCTGCAACATCGACTGGAAGACCTGGGAAGAGCTAAAGACCGTGCTAGCTGGAGAGGGCTGATTCACGCAGGAACGGAAAGTTTCGAGAAGACGCGGATGAGCAACATTGAGGAGAAAGCGGAAGGAGCGACAAAGAGACCCTGACCGCCCAAAGCGTCCCACCACGACAACTTGCAACGTATGTCAGAAGGAGTCTGCAACAAGACCGGGACTCTTCAGCCACCTCAGGGTCCACCAGACCACCAAAGATTAGGGGACCATCAGCCTCGAATCCTGAGGGATAGCCACGACGATGACGACGTTTGTTCTGTAGTCAGGCGTGCACATAACTGGTGCTCAGGTGGTCGTGCATGCTAAAAATAAATGGAGGGAAGCACTTTTTCTCCAACCTGTCATCATCACGTTCCTTGTGAGAAGCACTTCCCTCTGCTTTTTCTTCTGCACATCATTTATTTTTAGCACGCACGAGCACCCGAGCACCAGTTATGTGCACTCCTGTCTATAGTAACAGTAAGTACTGTTGCTGTGCTAAAGTGCTAAAGTGAACTGGAAGCAGGATGACCTCGAAAAGTCACACTGTTGCACAGAAACTCTTCTGTCTCTGTCTGTGTACAGTGTTATCACAGCCTTCAGTGGAAAGTACAGGTACATATCTTCAGAGAAAAGTGGAACTTAATCTGCCGATGACTTCTGATTTTCTGATACCTACCATGAATTATACAAGACGTGTTGTATGAGACCACGGGGTCTCACTCAGACCACAGTCTGTTGGACTCGGTTCTTTGCTGCAAAGATTTATTTATTTATGTGCCCAAATTTCCTCGACAGTAGCCCTCTGTCTGCCACAGCCAGGTAACACGTGGGCGTCCCCTTGGCCTTCTCCAGCTGCTGGGGTCCTCAACACTGAGGCCTCTGCGCGCTGGACCATGCACAGAGAAACACGCCACGTTTTGCTAAAATGTCATAGCTGATGTTCCCTCACAATGCAAGTCACGCTCTTCACCTGAGTCTCCCTCAGTAACCATTCGTTTGACACAAAGTCATTCCAGCAGTACCCCGGCAGCCCTCGCACCGATAGGCACGGATATGACTTTGGATAATTATGCAAGCCGAGAGCATCCATTGTTTCAGGGCCGCTTTGATTTTGTGTCAGACGTGAACAAACGGAGGGCTGTAGAAGATACGTCTGTCATCATGCAAACAAAGCAAATAACTGTGCAAAGCCTCAAATGTGCAATAAACCAAAGCCATATGTGTATTTGTAGAACTTGTGGCACTTTAATTTTATTTATTTTGACAGATACTGTGGTCGCTGTCAAACCACAGTTCAGAACCAGAAACAAAAGACTTTTTTTTTTTTTTTGTCTTCTTCTCATCATTGTCTTAATCACCGAAGACTTGCTGACTGGTGTGAACAGACTTACAATTACATGTTGTATATAAGCATCAGCAACAGTGGGCCTCAGGGCCTACATGGGACTTACTTGTAACTACATTTAATTGTTACAGTACGCGTAATCAGTCCAAAAAAAAAAATCTTCAAAACATCAAAAAAAAAAATCAAATAAAATCAAAAATATAATGTTGGCTCTATACAGTGTGATGTTCAGTTGTGACATAACTATGAATTTGTTGTGCTTTCAGGCCAAGCAGAAGGATGGGCGCGATCAGAGCGAGGCGTCAGCCACGGCCTCTCCCGGCGTGGAGGAGGAGCCTTTCTCCTGGCCGGGACCCAAGACGCTCCACCTGCGGCGAACCTCGCAGGGCTTCGGCTTCACACTGCGACACTTCATCGTCTACCCACCTGAGTCTGCTGTCCACAACTCTCTAAAGGTGATGACCTTTTATCTCATGCAGTTTCACGCACTCTCATCATGCACTTCAGACTGTGCACTATAGATCATCAAGATACAGGGCTTTAGGCTTGTTTATAAAAATGTTCATTCTTTCAAATACTATATAAATTATCAGTTTTTTTATTGTAACTATTACCGTAAATGGCATCAAAAATCCTTTTTTTTTCCCAGATATTACAATATGAATTAGTTTTATTCCTAGTGGATCTGTTTAATTCCCATTACCGAATGATAAGAAAGCTGTAGTTGAATTTCCCTTCTTTATTCAGTATCCACTAATTTGTGATCCTTAGGTTGTTTTTGTCTGGAATGTTTGCCGGTCATCCCTTGGATCGGTACCAAGTTGTCCTTTGGTATTAATCCTGATGTTGCTTTCATGCACTAATGGGGCACAAACTGACACATGCTAAAAGACTTTTGGTAATACGACAGAACTTCTTTCTTTCTTCTTCAAGTTCAAGCTTATCGTTTTATCCCGAGTATTAGTTTTCCTTAGAGATAATCCAGGATAGGTTCGGATTACTTTTCTGTGAAGTGTGTTGTGATAACTGTGCACAGACGGTTTTCCCAGAAAGTTGAAAGTTACCACAGTACTTTCTGTTTATCACTTTTGGCTTTGGTTCTCCTGTTGGAAGAGAATCTGTGCTTCCAAAAGTTAAGGTTTAACAGACATTTGTGAAGTCAGAGGTCTTCTTGTGATGACGTTTTTTGTTTTTTTTTGGACCACTTTGAAGCCCAATCTGTAAGGCGAAGTGGCAGTTCCCTGTGCTGTCATGGACTCTAATAGTCTTAGAATACTTCAAAAGACATAAAACAAATAGCCAAAAGTACAGGCTAGCGAACACGTCTTTGAACATTGTGCGGTGTATCGTCCTGAACTGAATTATTTTATGCCACCGTGGCTCAGGGATGGCAGTGCCAAAAAGTACACAAACAAGATAGTACGGGACAATCCTAATTAACTGGCAACGTTCAAGCGTCGTCCCGACATCTTTACACTTACTAGACTGTTGGATATCACTAGCTCACCAAATGTTTACCTAAAGTTGCCGTCACACTGTGACGGATTGAGAAAACGTATGTGTAACGGATACGAAATTTTGATATCCGTTCGTGTCCCTGTTTGTCCTGTACAAGTCCTTTTCTCATTCGTTAAATGCGTTCCTTGTCATTTGATATCCGGCGAGTCGGTCAAAGTTTTGTGCAGACATTGGACGGCGAGCTTCCCCCGTGTTTGTACGTTTGTTTTCCGTTTTTTTTTTTTTTACGCATTTTGTCCCGTACTTGTTCGTTACTTCTACGGTACTCATGTGTTCCTATCCTGTGGTTGTCCGTTTGTATGACCTGAGGATGCTGAACATGGAACGGATAAAACGGTCGTCCAGCGCACATATACTGGAGGTCGTAGCGGACGAGGAACGGATGGCATAGCGGACGGCAACCGGTCAAACTGAACAAGACGCACGATGACAGGATAAGAACAGTATAAGGACCGCAAAAATAAAGGATACCTGCCGGGTAAGAAACGGGACGGTGTTCTACTTTCTGGCGTCCCACCAGGGCATATAAAACGAGGTCCTTTCCTTTTTCCCCTACTCTACCTTCTTTGGTGGCATGGTGAAAGAGAAAGTGTAGGAATGATGTGTGTGTGTGAGCATGTGCGCGGTGGTCAGTCCGTCGTGTTTATAGGCCGTTCCACGTTCGTCACGTGACCTGTGCTTATACGTATGCTGAGCATTTTGTCCGTCCCCTTGGACGTCCGGTAAGCGTTCATTTTATCCGTTCGTCATCCGTTCATGTCCGTCAGTAAAGTCGCTGCACATTCGGTGGTTGTCCGCTCATTGTCCGTTTTATCCGTTACATATCCTGTACTTATCCGTCCATCAGAGCCCCAAGTTTAATCACAGAAAGAGACTAAAAGTCTATGTTTATCAACTACCACACTTGTAAGTCAGGAAATAGGTGACACAGCGTCACGTGCACAGCGTGCGTAAGTGAGTATGTAAATTTGCTTCTTCTTTTTTTTTTCTTCCTGCTCTTTTTAAATGAAAAATGTCACCTTCAGCTCCTTTTTGGTGCTGCACATTTAAAACGAGCTGCTCCATTGCAAAGTGGAACAGGCTTCTTATAATAAGACACGTTTATGGAAAATGTTCAAAGTGGAAAAATTCAAATCTACGTCGCAGTCTTCTAAACCTCACAATCACTGTAGCTGCGTTATGAAACCTGAACAGCTGAGGAGAAGCATCAAAATCCCCACCCTGCCACCTTAATCACATTTCATTGCATTTGCTTTTGGGGTCTGAATCTGTTGACCAATCAGTTTTTGTCGCTTTGGAAGCTCAGACAGTCTTAACGAAAGCCTTGAGGAAAGCAGCGGGTCTTGAAGGAAACTTGGAGAACTTGTATCACTGAAGGGACGTGGATTAAAGAGGGAGTGTGGATTTTTAAAAGGCGATCTGAGAGAAATTAAAGTTTCATGTGTTGAGGAAATGGAAAAAAAAGCATGTGTGGCTATTAAGTGGCTTTTTTTCCCTCTAAATTGTAACAAGGGTTGTTCCAAACTGCCGTGAGTCTTTCTTCATGTCCATCGCCATAACTCGTCCAACTCACATAGTTGTGCTTAAAGATGCTGAATGCTGATCTCCCCCTGATCCTGATCCTGATCCTGATGCCTTTCACAACAATTAAGGAACTCGAACATCGTACTAACATTTGCTGTTTCTGTTTTTTCCTTGTAGGGTGAAGAGAATGGCAGTCGGGGTAAGTCCAGAAAGCTCTTCAGTACTTTTTACAAAACTGTTGCATGCATTTCCAATGTGGTCCAGGACTGCATAGTGGAGAAGATAAGTCCAAAATAACAGGGGAATCTTTCACTTTATGATACAAGCAACTTTAATTTTTGACCCCTGTACAAACTGAAATTGACCTTTGTCACCATTTTTGCTGTTTTTGCCCCATAACTCCATAACATTCAGTCATAGATAGTCCTAACTATACCTTTTTGGAATCTTTATGATCAGGCAAATGATATGATATATGTTTCAATATGATTGGAGGATTTTTAAATTTTGACCCCTGTGTAATCCTTCATTGACCTCTCATGGTCCTTAGAGGTCAAATCCAACTTACCTCCACATCTGAAAATAAACCTTATGGTATGTACTAACTGTGGTAGAAATTTCATGCTTGTATCATAAAAATGCGCAATTGTTATAGTTATCCACTGTACTAGCAGGTGTTTCCATGACGATAGATTGTGTCCTGTGACTGTGGAAATTAAGACCTTTATCCTCACCTAATTCCTCAGTAACTTCCTACAACGGGCAACAAATTAGGATTGGTAGTCCATCACTTGATTCTGTGTCGGCGCTTGTTGAAATGGATGCATTTTGGTGAGTCTTTATTTTTAGGTGTTTGTGGTTTGGCTTCCATTCCTCTTGTCTGTGATAACATGTTCCTCTAAGAAATGTCGTTCATGAGCGCTGGGAACGTAGCCACACCGCTGGAACAAAGCCTGAGAGAAAACGCAGGACACTACTGGTCAGACGACCACAACGCTCGTAAATGAACCAACAGCTGTAGTGAGACTTACAAGATGAGTGAAGACATCCAATAAAATACCAGCCAGTCTCCCCAGTAGAAATATAAGTTATGATTATTATTATTATTGAAAATGTCAGTTAGCTTCTGCCGTGACCAAATTTCTAGTTGAGCTTTGACATCGTGTGTTTACTGTCATGTAATATTGGCCGGCAGCTATCCGTTATTTTGACACTTGAGTGTTTATTGATTGTTTTTGCTATTAATTGACTGCTCTAATAAGATTGGTTTACTGAAAAAGTAACTTATCACATGATTATGCAATTTTGGCACTGATATGCCTAAAAAATCACAGTGTGTTATGACTTCAGAAGTGTGCATTATGACTTCTGAACTGTGCGTTATGACTCGCCATAATCAACAGTAAGTTGGTCACGTGATCGAATACCGCACGTGATCACAACAAGTTGCGCGTGCACTTGACAGTTCGTCTGCGCTGTTTGTTTTTGTTTTGGCTGCCGACTTTTTCACAGTGGCGATGGCAGATGATCGAAGTGTCGAT
>OMMV01233864.1:0-10673 GCA_900302635.1 Chatrabus melanurus | reverse complement strand
GCTATTTTTTTTTTTTTTCTTTCTTAACGTCTCCCTGAGGACGTGAATGAAGCCCATCCCACTGTGATCCTGAACCCACTGCGCGTGCTGAGGCGCAGGAGGCGGCGAGGTTTCCACTCAGCGTGGCTCTTTAACCCACAGGTATGCAGATCATCCTCCTGTAGACATCGTGGCAGACACAAAGGACTTCACTTTTTCTTTTTTGTTTTTTGTTTTTGCAGATTTTTATTTTTTTTTTGCAGATTTTCTTCTCTCTCCCCGCCTTTCACGGTGACGCGGAACGACCGCACGCGCACTCGTTTCCAACCGATAACGGGCTATCGATAAGTTTCCTATCGGATCGATGATCGTGGCGTCGACGGACGGGGAGCCCGAGATGGCAGATCGGCTGCAAACCACCGGGAGCCGGATTGCGTGACGATGACACCGGGATGAAGGCTGTGATTTGTCTCTCGTGATCGTGGATCCTGATTCTCTGTCGCTTCCATGCAGAGCCTCTGCAGGATCAAGATGCAGTTCCGGACCGTGCTGGACGTGAAAGTCGTGGACGTGGAGAAGAGGCGCAGTCCGTCCAAACACTACGTGAGTTGTCATGTTCAGCCGGTTAGACGTGGCCTGTCCACGGCCACGGCGTGACACGGGGCTGCAGCGGATCACAGCTGAGATCAGGCTGCAAAATCAGAAAAGAGTTGAGCTGTCATGGAAGTGAGTCCAACCAAGAACCGGTCTAATGGTTCGAGCCTGGACCCATAAAATCTGTACCAACTGATGCGTCTTATTCAGTCACGTGACTGAAGTCCAACACCTGTGCTGTCAGACAGAACACCGTGCAAAAGTTTTCGGCACAGCTCGTCAAATGTCTATGAATAAATGAGGTCCAGACCCCAAAGTCCTATCCAGCTCCGTTTACCTGGAGGTTAGGATCAGGGGAAGCCCGGTTGTATTAGCAGCCAATGTCAGCTCATTGGCAGCTCCATCAATCAGTGCCGGAACAATAGCTCTGTGTAATATAGCTGCTAGAAGTCAAGATCTGGATTGGACCCAAGGCAGTGTGCAACTGGAAATGCCAGAAATACAGTGGGTCCAGACTGTTACTGCACATGCAGCTGGAAGCGCCGGAAAAATAGTTAGTACAGAGGTTCAGATCTGTATTGGACCTTGTGCACATATTCACCTGAAAGTGCCGGAAGAATAGTTAGTACAGAGGTTCAGATCTGTATTGGACCTTGTGCACATATTCACCTGAAAGTGCCGGAAGAATAGTTAGTACAGAGGTTCAGATCTGTATTGGACCTTGTGTGCATATTCACCTGAAAGTGCCGGAAGAATAGTTAGTAGGTGGTAGAGGTTCGGATCTGTATTGGACCTTGTGCACATATTCACCTGAAAGTGCCGGAAGAATAGTTAGTAAGTGGTAGAGGTTCGGGTCTGTATTGGACCTTGTGCACATATTCACCTGAAAGTGCCAGAAGAATAGTTAGTACAGAGGTTCAGATCTGTATTGGACCTTGTGTGCATATTCACCTGAAAGTGCCGGAAGAATAGTTAGTACAGAGGTTCAGATCTGTATTGGACCTTGTGTGCATATTCACCTGAAAGTGCCGGAAGAATAGTTAGTAAGTGGTAGAGGTTCGGATCTGTATTGGACCTTGTGCACATATTCACCTGAAAGTGCCGGAAGAATAGTTAGTAAGTGGTAGAGGTTCGGATCTGTATTGGACCTTGTGTGCATATTCACCTGAAAGTGCCGGAAGAATAGTTAGTAAGTGGTAGAGGTTCGGATCTGTATTGGACCTTGTGCACATTTTCACCTGAAAGTGCCGGAAGAATAGTTGGCATGTGGTAGAGGTCCAGCCATATATACAACCTGCGTACATGTTGAAATGGAAGTTCTGGAAGAACAGTTGGTATGTGACAGATGTTCAACCTGTATTTGTCCCGATGCACATGTTCAGCTAGACGTGCCGGAAGAATAGTTAATATGTGGCGGAGGTCTGGACTGGTGTAGGACAAACTGTGTGTGTTCAGCTGAAGTTCTGGAAGAATAGCTGGTTTGTGATTGATGTCTGGACCTGCGTAGGACCCAGTGCACGCTTGGCTGGATGTGCTGGAAGCATAGCTCAGTTGTGGTATAGATCCGGACCATATAGGACCCAGTGAGTATCTTGATAATTGACCTGTTTCTTAAATAGAAAAAAATTCTATATTTTTTGGGTTAGTAGGACTGTTTGGAGAAAGTTTGGTTTTCTGTTAACACACTGATGAAGAAAGAAGACATCTAACAGTACATTGTAATCACAATTCTAGGGTGCTTCACACTTTTGTACAGGTTATATTTGGGCCATAAATCTGATCTGAAAAAAAAAAAAAATCTAATTTGACTTGTTCAGATCGGATCTATGTGAAACCTGCAGCCTGAAAAAAAAAAAAATCTGATTCAGGTCACTTTACACAGTAATGTGAACGCAGTGTAGATCTGACAGAGGTTAAAAAAAATACCATGTTCAAAATAGATTCTATTTTTCTGACTAATTTTTCAGCAGACTGATTGGCAGAGATTCAAAATCAGGATTAGAAACATATCTGGGCCCAAATCAGTTTTGGCGTATTCACATGACAAAAAAAAAAAAAATAATAATAATCAGATCTAATCACATGGTCACATGCATGCAGGCATAAAAAAAATAATTAGGTGGTAATGTGAATGCAGCCTTCCAAGCATGAATCTGAATCATAAAAAAAAATGTGACGGGCAGATTCAGGTCACTTTAATCAATAATGTGAACGCAGCCATAGGTGACAAGTAAAACACATACCATCTTTGATGGAAGTAAATGAACAGCAAGTATACAGTGCTGTGGGAAAAAAAAATATTGTTGAATTTTTTTATGACAAACTAAAAAAAAAAAGGATTCTTTATAATAAAATTTCTAAAATTATGCCGTTTAAACTCGTGGTGAAAACAAATCTTTACAATGTGACATAAATAAAATAAAAATATCAAACCCAAAACAAAAATGTGAATAAGTATGTGCCCCCATTGGTATAACACAGAGAAATCATCACGTTTACAGCCAGTTTTCTTTAGACAAGTCAGAGGATGAAAACATGAACATTTCCACGTCACCAAATATGTCTCGGACTTCATTTACATCAATCATTAAGAAATACAAACAGTATGGCACTCTATGTTACTATAGAGAAGGAGACTACTTCTTCAGAGTTGTCATGGGTGTCTTGTTGGCTTCCCTCACTAGTCTCCTTCTTTCATGGCCACTCTACTTTTGAGACCTGCCTACTTGACGCAGGTTTACCACACAGTACCATACTGTTTGTATTTCTCGATGATCGATGTAAATGAGGTCCAAGACGTATTCGGTGACGTGGAAATGTTCGTGTGTTCATCCCCCGACGTGTCAAAAGAAAACTGGCTGTAAAGTGATGATGTCTTTGTGTTATACCAATGGGGGCAGATACTTATTCACATTTTTGTTTTGGGTTTGATATTTTTATTTCATTTATGTCACATTATAGAGATTTGTTTTCACCACGAGTTTAAACGGCATAATTTTAGAAATTTTATTATAAAGAAGCCTTTTTTTTTTTTTTTTTAGTTTGATGTCATAAGAAAATTAAAATGTGTAAAAGCTCAAGGTGGCACAAATTTTTTTCCACAGTACTGTACAATATGTAAATGGAAGGATTGTGTTTATTCCTTTGATAAACTTAAAAAAGCGCATAAATACTGATTATATTTCATAATACAATATGTATTAATATATATTAATATGGTAATCATGAAGTAAGTTGATCTTAAAATACATGACAACCAAAACTCAAAAAGGATCTGGTAACCTTTAAAAAAAAAAAAGTAATATGTTGTAGAAATGCTGCTACTTTTTTTTTTTTTCTTTCTTTCTTTCTTCCTGCCACATTTTTGGACCAGCCAAAGCTCACGTCAGGCCTCGGTGATTATCGCCTTCCTGAACCTTGCCTTCGGTGACCTTATTAATCAATACCACTCTTGTTCTAAGCGAGGGCCTGTGCTCGGCGCCGCACTTCACGGCCGCGGCTCACATCCTATTTCCAGCTCATAAACAAGTCGTAATAAATGACCACTGTGAAAAAAGAGCAAGATTGTGCTCACGTGCAATTACGGTCCCGCAGACGCTCGGGTCTCATGATATGTGGACACAATTAGCACACTTATCCCGCGACGAAAGAGGGAATTTACAAGGCTGATGGTGAAACGTACGCTTTCATCAGGCGCGCTCTTGTTATTGGCTTTACGTGTGCCGGTGCAGAACTTAAAATTACGAAGGTTTGGTTTCATCTTTGTTGTGATAGTTTTAGGTTAATCAGGTGTAAATCTTAAAGGGCAATATTTTGATGTTTGAGCTCAAGATTTATTATGAGCATTTATTACCGTCATTTTACCAACATACTTTTTCCAAAGCATATACAGTCGTGGTCAGAATTATTGGAACCCCGATATATTTTACGTACACATTTTAACATTTGGTCAGAAATAAATGCAAACAAACCAATTTTGTTTCATGAAAATATTTTAAAAAATGTCCAAAGTTATTTGGCAACAACAACAAAACAAAATGCTTTCATAAAGTGAAACAAAAAAATACTGACATAAAATGTATGTTATCACTTTTACAGCCAGTTTTCGTGAGACAAGTCAGGGGATGGACACGTGAATATTTCCAAGTCACTGGATATTTTTTGGACTTCATTTACATCAATGTTGAAGCAATACAAATATGGCGCTGTATGGTAAAGCTGTCTGGAGGAGGCAGTTCTCAAAAAAAAACTGAGTGACCGTGCAAGGAGGAGACTAGTGAGGGAAGCCACCAAGACAACTCTGAAGAAGCGATAGGCTTCTGTGGCTGTGATTGGAGAAATTGTGCATAGTGCAGCTTTTGTCTGTTGCGTCGCCGCTCACAGTTTCACAGTGGAGTGGAGCAGAGAAGGATTTTCATACAGCAAAACAGATCAAATATAGGCTTGTGTCTCCCATGTGCTTTCTGGCAAATTGAAGCTGAAATTTCACATCATCTTTTTCAGAAAATCCTTCTCCGTGCCAGTCCACCATGAAGCTGTATTACTGGTGATGGAACAGTTAAAGTTACGCTGTGCACAGTTTCTACAATCACAATAACGTCTTCAGAGGGTGTCTTGGTGGCTTTCCTCGCTCATTTCGTTCTTGCACGGTCACTCGGTTTTTGAGAACTGCCTCCTCCAGACAGATTTTCCATACAGTACCATACTGTTTGTATTTCTTAAAGACTGATGTAGATGAGGTCCAAGACATATTCAGTGACTTGGAGACGTCCATGTGTCCATCCCCTGGTTTGTCTAAAGAAAACTGGCTGTAAAAGTGATGATTTACTGTAAATTCATCAAAAGGTGCCGATAACTGTGTCTGGCTTACATTTTATGTCACTATTTTTTTGTTTCACTTTATGAAAGCATTTTGTTTTTTGTTGTTGTTGCCAAATAACTTTGGACATTTAAAAAAATATTTTGATGAAACAAAATTGGTTTGTTTGCGTTTATTTCTGACCATATTTTAAGATGTGTACATAAAGCACAGGGGTGCCAATAATTCTGACCACGACTGTAACTGGAGCAGTGGAGTTGATGGTTTTTTTTTCCTACCTTTCCTGAGTCCCGTTGTGTTCACTTTATTTTGGCACCTTGTTAAAATCACCTTGCTTACACATGAAACCTGGGATAGGCAATCTGTCAAAGCAAACAATTAGACTGTTGTGTTCCCCCCCCCTCCCCCCTAAATACCTAATGATAGTGTTGTATGCAAAAAAAAACAACAAAAAAACAAGTGCAGTGCAAATTAAGAGCCTGGGTTTCCACTTTGGTGCATTCACATGCGCCTGTAAAGAGCAGACAAAAAAGTTTTACATTCAGCTATAATTATGTTGGGAAGTTGAACACAGAAAAAAACCTGCTGCTTATAAAACACCAAGTGCAGCGTGTTTCTATGTCATAAGTCATGTAAACATCATGCACAACAACAACATTTATTTATGTGGCACTTTTAATAAAACACCAACATATAAAATAGTGATTTAAAACCGAAACAACCAGTGTTGTATAAAGTACCTGAACACTTGAATAGACGTACAGATACCCGACAAAAAAAATGACTTTGGTAGAAGTTCAAGTCACCGACCCGAAGTATAAAGTATTTAGTATTTACTGTACTTAAGTATGACAAGTAATAAAACGTATAATTAAATGTAAGGATTTTCTTAAAAAGAAGACCTGAAAGTTCAGCTACAGTTTGCCAGAAGGCACATGGGAGATTCTAGCCTAGATTTGATCTGTTTTGTTGTATGAAAATCCTTCTCCGCTCCACTCCACCACGATGTTGTGTAACTGGTGATGCAAAATTCACAACTTGCACTGTGCACAATTTCTTCAATCACAGCCAGAGAAGCCTATAACTTCATCAGAGTTGTTATGCGTGTCTTGTTGGCTTCCCTCACTCGTCTCCTTCTTGCACGGTCGCTCAACTTTTGAGAACTGAGATTTGTTTTCAGTTTGAGTTTAAAGATGATACATTTTAGAAATTTTAATATAGAGAATCCTGAATTTTTTTTTTTGTGTTCTTAATGGCATAAAGAAATAAAAAATATGTAAAAGACCCAAGGGGGTGAATACTTTTGCAAGGCACTGTAAATGTTTGTCCTCGATATAGTGTCTGGAGTGGGAGTGCTCACAGAAGGCTGTGGTCACAGATATCACCACCTAAACCCAGATAGTGCCGACAGAACTAAAATAGCCCTGTTCGTATCTGCAGGTTTCCCTCCTCCTCTGTTCATGCCAGCCAACTTCACGCTATATACAGAATGTTATCTGTTGGTCTGATTTGTATGAGTTATAAACAAGGGCACGTAACGTTGCAGTTAATCATCCTCCAGTTCGTTGGAAGTAGAGCTACAAGAGATTAATGGATTATTAATCGATTATTAAATTAATTTCCAAATATTTTGGAAATCGATTAATCAGTCTTTTTTTTTTTTTTTTTTAAATGTCCAAATTCTCTGATTTGAGCTTCTTAAATGTGAATATTTTTCGGTTTCTTTCTTCCTCTCTGACTAAACTGAATATCTTTGGGTTGTGGACAAAACCAGACATTTGAGGACATTTTTAACCGTTTTCTGACATTTTATGGACCAAACAACTGATGGATTAATACAGAAAATAATCAACAGATTAATTGATAATGAAAATAGTTATTAGTTGCAGCCCTATGAAATATGTTAGGAATTTACAGTACTGTGCAAAAGTTTTAGGCGCCCCATATTTTTGTTGTTGATAAAAACAAACAAACAAATGCCCCCAGGCATCATCGTCAACAGAAAATTGTGCGAAATCCGCACCACGCTAAAAAAAAAAAAAAAATGCAACATAAATAAAATGAGATTATTACATTTTCTTTTTCATTAAAGTAACCAATCAATTACTAATTTACAAACAATTTTAAAAAGAAGCACAAACAAAATTTTTTTTTGATTTCCTTGTGGCTGTACTGCAGAGTACTTGACAACACAAACACAGCTGCTGATGATCAATTATAAAATTATTTAAAAAAAAAACCTGATTTAACACAGCCTGATTTTCTTATAAATTTGCAGAGACGCCCTCAAACAAATTATGTCATTTTATCACCTAAAAGAAATGATTAATTATGTTTAAAGGCGAGATGTAGTCAGAAACTGCCTTTTTAATTTTTTGGCACTTCATAGCCTTTAAATGTTGGGATTTTTAAATAAAATATTGTAAAACAAGTGATTTTTATGAAATCTATGAAATTTATGGTTATGATTTACTGGTAAATGAACCAAAGGATAATCGACTAATCAGAAAATAATCAACAGAGTAATCAAAAATGTGTGTCTGTGAGCCGAATACGGCGGCTGTCAGGAGTGTCTTCTTAGCACTGGTGTTATAAGGACCAGACCTGAGGTGTGCAGCAATCATTGACTTGGTGCACACATGCACACACTGCCATAGACTGTGTGTCACACACACGTAGACACACACACAGAAGCCCATGAGGGAAGTTGGGTTCATATGTGTCGCCATAGAAACTCAAAGGAGCTGCTTTGGTATCTGAGAAGCTGAAGTATTAGTGTGTAATGGCAGAACTGCGACAGCAGAAACCAGTTTAGGTACTTTGAGTGCTGCAGTGTGTAATGTGCAATTCATTGTTTGTTTGTTTGTTTGTTTTTTAAAGCAGAAGCTTTATGCTCTTACGTACAGTGCTGTGAAAAAATTAGTGCCACCTTGAGCTTTTACTAAAAAAAACCAAACAAAAAGATCCAGGCTTCTTTAGAATAAAATTTCTAAAATTTTGCCATTTAAACTCACAGTGAAAACAAATCTCTACAATGTGACATAAATGAAATAAAAATATCAAACCCAAAAACAAAAGTGTGAATAAGTATGGGCACCCTTTAGCATAACACAAATAAATCATCACTTTTTCAGCCAGTTTTCTTTAGACACGTCAGGGGACGGACACACGGACATTTCCACGTCACCGAATATGTCTTGGACTTCATTTACATAAATCATTAAGAAACACAAACAGTGTGGTACTGTGTGGTAAACCTGCGTCAAGCAGGCAGTTCTCAAAAAACTGAGAGACCACGCTGGAAGGAGACGAGTGAGGGAAGCCACCAAGACACCCATAACAACTCTGACCAAGTTATAGGTTTCTCTGGCTGTGATTGGAGAAATTGTGTAACTGGTGATGCAAAATGTTAGGTCCATATATATTTGGACATTCACAATGTTGCTTTTATTTTAGCTGTCTGTCACAGCCCGTTCGAGTTGAACGCAAACTGACCGACTAGCAGCCACTGCTAGCAGCTTTTGATAGCGGCACAATAGCTGTCGCTCAAAGCGATCCCACGCCACTAATTATTCATAACTTTATGCTTACAGTAGCTTCAACTGATGCGCTGTATAAAAACAGTTGTCATGAATGGGGAAGCTAGCTACAGAGAGCCAAAAACCGTTTTTTTGTACCACAACGTAAACATGTTCATTTCTGCTGTAAAGTTGGGGCATTTTAACATGGGATTCTTTGGGGATTGACTCGCTTTTGGAGCCAGCCTCAAGTGGCCATTCACGGAACTGCAGGATTTGGCACTTCTGCGTTGGCTTCGTTTTTCAGCACCCGGAGATTCCCCACTTGGTCGAAATGCTTTAAATGTTTAAGCCTGTGATGTTAAGCGAGCATGTTTAATAGGGCTAATCTAATTTTAGGGCTTTAATTCCCCGAGAGCAATTTAGTGTAACTCGAGCTTCCAAAAAAACATTCCAACCCCGCAGGTAGGCTCGTTAAGTACTAGCTCGTACTGCGTTTCGTTAAGTTCATTTAATACTGAGGTACTGCAGTGTGTAACAGGAGCCTCATTGCTGAGCTTCAGCCGTTTTGGTCTATTATTTCTCACCGGACCAGGCTGTGGCCTAGTTTCCCTAGCTACCCCGTCTCACGAGACATGGTTAGTCAGTGTGAGGAGACAAAAAGAGACAGAAAGAGAGGCCCGATCTGCGGTGCCCGCTGAATCTCGTTGGTAATGTTTAAGAAAACCAGCTGGAAATCCTTAAACCTGCAAGAGGCGGAATTAAACTCGGGCCTTTGTCAAAGGGAAGTGTTTGTCGGGCCGAAGGGAATGCTGGACCGTAGATTCTCAAACATGCCTATCGCACACACACACACTTTCTCCTCTTGCCCATGTGTTTGCAGAAGCAGAAAGAGGGCAGCAATAAAAGTGAAACTAAGGCTACGGCCGTGTTTGCTTTAAGTTTCTGTTTCCCTTACAAGTCCCAATCCCATAACATTTCATTTTTCTAGAGGCTGTCGCACCGCGCAGACTGGAAGACGGTGTTGTTATTTGGCGCCATAAAACGTCTCTTCAGAGAGCTGTTCCCCACTCAAATATTTATTGGCCCATCAAACACAGAGTGAGATCTTGCTGGAAAAAGGTCCCTGTTTTCAGATGCTCAGCCCCAACTTAGAGATGCATGTTGTTCAGAGGGTTTCTGTTTTTTTGGTTATTGATTGAGAGGGTTTGGCTGTTCGATTGAAGAGATTCAGTGCTCTTGAGCTGTGTGACAATGATGATCAAGGAGCTGGGCCTCATTCATAATCGTTTTCTTGTTTTGCTGTAAAAATTTCTTGGTAGAATATTGAGAAAAGCAGCAGACCGAGGCTATGGAAATGAAAGAAACTGACAAGCTCATTTCAAGCTACATGTAACTTCAACTACACCTGCTCCTAATTTCCATCATGCATGTGATGATGAGACTATTCCCCGCAACAAGCCCAGATAAGTCCAGCAGGTGGCAGTGGGATATTACCAAGCGGCAACCTCAAGTGCTGAAAAATGAAGTCAACGCAGAAGTGCCAAAACATGCAGTTCCTCAACTGGCCACTTGAGGCTGGCTCCAAAAGCGAGTCAATCCCTGTAGACCAGTGGTGGCCAATCCTGGTCCTGGAGGGCCGCTATCCTGCACATTTTCCATCTCTCCCTGCTCTGCCACAAGCTGATTATCTCATTCAGGTGTGCTCAGCCAATCAAGAGCTAACAGACACCTGAATGAGCTAATCAGCTTGTGGCAGAGCA
>OMMV01233862.1:0-13722 GCA_900302635.1 Chatrabus melanurus | reverse complement strand
CTAAAGCTGGACTAAATCCTACACAAATTATTGTAGATTTTCCACTTCTACGTGTGAACAATCCTCCCATCACAGGGTCAAACAGTATTGGTTAAAGTCAGCGTAAACAGGAAGACACCAACTGGGAAGGGACTTAAAGATAGAAGCAGTAAAAAATTTAAAAAAACTGTGGAAAAAGGAGACAGTTCTACTATGAAAACAAACACTGTGTGCATTTTGTCTTGTATCAGTCTCTTGGTGTGGAGTCCACGGTTCTTGTTTTCAGTGATACTGTAGCTGATCTGCAGTCACACCCTGAAAACAATATTTCGTCAGATTTCCAGTAAGAGTCAACAAATACCCCGATCTGGAAATAGACACAGATTTGGACCGCAGACTTTGTCATGCAACACGAATATGCTGCAATATTTCACCAACGTGTGCATTCGTTTTAGAGCTACTGACACATATGACACAAAATGCCCTTTAATCGATGTTAAAGTGATGGCAGCAACTACATATGCACCCAGGTTAGGTGTGGGAGCTTGAGCTGGTGCCGTGCGACGGACACGCCACGGCTCCTGGATGGCAACCACGCAGGCAGACAACCGGTCCACTCGCAACTCTCGAAAGTAACCATCTATCAGCCGCAGCCTGGTGGAACATTGGAGTCCCCTCGGCATTCTCTAGTTGCTGGGATCCTCAACACCGAGGCGCCTGCATGCTTGATTATGCCCAGAGAAACGCGTCGCATGTCCATAAGGTCGTAGGTGACGTTCCCTCACAATGCAAGTGATACTTCTCATCAAAGTCTCCCTAAGTAACTGTTTGTTTGACACAAAGCGGTGTGTCCCAGCGGTGCTCTGTGTTTTGGCTCCTACAGTGTTCAACGCTTGCGTGGACTGGGTGTTGGGTCGGGTTGTGGAAACCAGCGGCTTAGGTGCCTTTGTCAGTGAAGAAAGGTTGACCGACCTCGACATCATGGCTGATGCTGTAATCTTTGCGGAATCAATGGATACCCTGATGGCAGCACTTGAGAAGCAGATTGAGGAATTAGTCTGGTCACCTGTGGGTTTAATTACATAACTGCATTGTAGGCACAGGTCTCTCAAGGGGTAGTACTTAGGCCACTTTGTCTGGACAATAGGGGTGGCCTTATTAAAGGGGGACCACTGAGTCTGGAAAGAGTCTTTCCATTTGGTTGTGAGATTCCCAGCAGTGTGTGCAAACATGTAAATTGAATAACTATAAAAACATTAATCATCACCAACATTAGCCAATGTACTGCATCTAAACTGACTGAATGATCCATAAAACTTTACAGCCACTTACACAAGGACTTTACTTAAACTGGTTTGACACAGCTGACACAAGCGCCTTTTTAAGGTTTTAGAAAAGCTCCCACCCTGATACTGTAAAACAATATTATGGAGTGCCATTAGTTTGACAGTAGTCTAAGTTTATGGAAAAACCCATTAAAATAAACTCAGAACAGCTGGGATGAACAGCCCAGATCACAGGCCTGACTTAAAGACCAATAAAAGAAATGTGTGCACAAGGTGCACGCCTATTATACTGTCCATTTAAATCTGAGGAAAAACGGGGCACAGAAATAAGAATCAACTTCTTACATAAGACAACAACTGTGCCACTGATCGCCTAATGGCCCAGAAAACCAGCTGTGATCATGCCTAACCAAGCAAGCATGTGAACGCGGAGAACCGTTTTGGTAATAACATCCGGCAAAATTATGAAAATACCCATGAAAGGGGAAGTTTTTACTGGCAGGGGAAGACTGCCCTCAGTCACGATGGATTATCACCAGACAAAGTCATAAAGAAGACAGCTGACAGATAGCCGGCACGCTAAAGTGAAACCACTAAAACCATCACATCTTAACTGTCAAAACTCGTGTTTATTCCAAAATTCTTACAACTTTTTGTTAAGCCCTACACATTTAGAGCGTCGTTTTTGCGCATAGAGGACTAGATCTTGCAAAGGCAAGTGTAATTTTGCAGGTTAACGGGACACGCTGCAACAGCCGGGGAACTCCGTCACAGTGAACAAATTTTTAAAAACGTGCAGATACAATTTACTAAGTGATACAAGTATCACTCCATACCAAAGGTCAAGCCAGTCACTCTTTGTTGCATGAGATAACATTAGTGTGTAATTATACATCTGCTTCAAGAACCTTTACGAGCACAGGCATCATTTTGATTTAGAGGAAGAATATCTAGTGTGGACTGGTTGCATCTCTGGAATTTCAAAGATAAATGGCTTTTAAAGTGCTTAAAGAGCAGACCAGTTTATCAAAATGCCTCTTCTTGTCGTTGCGTCAACATTTTAAAAGGGGCACATTCTGCAAAATTGTTCTTATTTATATTTTAACAGTTATATTTCTGGGGTTTCATGCTAAACATCCTCAAAGTCCCGCAACAGACCCTATCGCATATAGCCAAAAAGCAACCCAGAATGCATTGCGTCGTCAACTTCCGGAGATTTTGGAAGGCAACCGAATTTCCGGTCTCTTTCAAACAGTGAACAGCTTCACTTCGCATCGCCGGGAAATCCGTTTTATTTCTACATGTGTCTACGAGAAAGCCGCGCAAGTTTATGCCATTTTGGAAGAGTGTGACCATGAAGGTTTGGGAGAGGAAGCGCCAGCGATCGACTACAGCGTACGCCTCTGTTGGCGATCTGAACCGGATCTGCTGTGCCGTGGACAAGGGACTTTGAAACAGTTCCCACCGCTTCTTATTAGCAATGTTTATGCTCGCTGCTTAAGGCGCGATCACACTGTGACGTTTACCCCAGCGACTGGTGAACGAGGTGAAAGGGAGAGAAAAACGGCCACATGTCGGCGAAAATCACGTTCCCGGAGTTTGGTAGCGAACCTCAAACGCAGCACGGCATTCCACACCGTGAGCCCAGCCGAGGCTGGCCTTAGCCAGCGCTCCATTAGAACAAGCGGGACCTTTGCCAACGTGGCAACGCGCGGGAAAAGGTTTCGACACACCACTGTCCAGTGATTCTGAACAGGCAGGGTGAAGCAGCACCCAGCGTAGGCGATCGGAACCAGTAACTTCGGCTACCGGGTGCTAACGAAGGCTAACGAAGCCTACCTTGGTTGTAGGAGAGATTAACTTACTCTACCGGTCTCCAACGAAGCCACGGGTACGTCGGCAATACTTTCAACATGTTGAAAATTTTGGACACGGTCGGCGTTCGTCAGCGAACACCGGCGAAGGCCAGCACAGGCTACCGGAGGCTAGCGATCACCGACAAATGCAAGTAAGTTCACCTACGTTGGCCCAAACGCCGAGGTGTGACTGCGCCTTTATCGACTGTGGTTCAACAAATGAAAGAATCAAAAAAAAAAAAAAAAAACACACAAATGCGATGATGTCTTTTGGATGTTTACTGAGCCTCACTTCGAACTCGTACAACTTGGAAGTATCGAAGCAAATGAAGCCGTGTGAAGCCCGAAGCAGCGTAGGACAGCACAAGTAAAATCAGCAGGATGCGGTTGTGCTGCAAGGTATGTATTTACTATTCCTTTCTTAGTTTGTCCGATCTGATTTACAATTATTAGATGCATTTTATGCATTTTTAATTCTCGCTTCCTGAACACAGCGCCGGTTACAACACAACCAGGCGGACGTATGGCTGGCTGGAAATCTCGGCAGAAAAAGGAAAAAACCATAGTGCGCCCCCTATGTTGGCTCGTAAGTGACTGCATGCGATAGGGTCTATTAAATATTTAAGCATGTAGAAAGTACCATGCTTTGAGCAAAACTACAAAGACAGAAACTCCATTTTTTTGGCTTCTGTGACATATGCCACAGGCGTCCATATAAGGACTCCTGTTTGCTCTGTGAGACACAGCCACTGATTCCAGCCTGTGCAACATGTCCAAACAGCTTGTAAGAAAAGAACAGAGGGGCGCCCACTCAACGGAAAAAAGGGGGCGTGGCAAATAGCAGTTCCTTTCCATTTACAGAAACGTCCACAGAAACAGGTCAATACTTAAACTATTTCTTTAAGATGCACCATTTCAATGTTTATGGGCTATTTTTTGGCTACAAATTTTAATATATGTTTTAAGACACCTGGTGGCCTATATTAGATTACTGAAAAAAAGTATAATATGACACCTTTAAAATACAATAAAAAACCATCTTGGAGATTGAAGCAGGCATGAAATATTTCAGAAGGACAACTGTTGTGTCCCACCCCCTGTCCTGTGTCCTCTGTGTTCAACGTTTAGGTTCTTTGGTTTATTCTCACCTCGAGTTGATTTTATGCTTTAGCCATTCTTGAGTTCTCCTTTAGTTTCTCACTCACGTTTTCTGTTACGTTTCCGCCTTAAGTTATTTTTCAGTTCGGCTCTGATTATTTTGTCATTAGTTTTGTCTGCACACGAGTTCCGTTTTAGTCCTGTGTCCACCGCGTCTTTCACTCGTGTCTGTGTCACCATCACCGCACCTGTCCGTGTTCTTCCTTCGTTAAGTGTTCACTATTTAAGTTGGTCACAGTTTGTTTTCAGTTTCCGGATTATTCTCGTCCGTTCTCTTCACGTCTCGTACTCTGTCCTCGTTTGGTTCCGTCCTCTCTGGTGGTTACCTTCTTGTTTGTCCTCTCCCTCACCTCTCTCGAAGCCCCGCAGTTCCCGCTCCCGTTTAGTTCGTTTGTTCTCGCCCACGCCGTTCCTGCACTTCAACTTTCTCCTCGACTTTTTGGACTCTCGACTCACCACTTTTTATGTTGGACTGTTCCTATTTTTGTACGTTGACTCCCCGTTTTGGTTTTTCTGTCCCTGTCCTGTTTCTGACTTTTTGCTTGTTTCAGTTATTTAATAAATCCCTTCATTTAAATTCACCTGCTCTCTGTGCCTGTCTGCATTTTTGGGTTCACTCATAGTACAAACCATAACAACAACTTGAGCACAGCACCCGTCTTTGTCACACAGTATTTCTACAATTAGCTCCTGCTAAAAATACACATGCAGTGTTTAAATATAGACCAAAGACAACAAAATGAGGCGAGAACAGACCAGAAGAGACGTGCGCAAGAGAGAAAACTCATCAAGCAAATAAATCCCACTCAGGCCTCACATGCAAACTATCACCCAACACTGAACTTTTTTTTTTTTTGCTAATACACATGTACACACCTTGTGCTTTTCCGTCGTACACGTTCACAGTCTGTCAGCTAGTTACACTAACTTTTACTGTGCCACCTTGAGTAAATAAGGATGTCGTACACTGTATTACTGCCATTTGCCTCACAGCAGCAGTTCTTTTCCAAAACTGCACTTTGGTGCAACATAGCCTGAACCGCAATAAAAGAAAAAGAAGAAATAATTACATTTCTTAAAGCTCAATAATAAACAGAACCTTCAAATTTGTCCAAATGGAACTTCTGCCCAAGTGTGCTCTTTACGTGCACGTAAGAGCCGCTGAATGAGGATGGAAGGGTAAAGATTTACGACCACGATGTGCACCCGAGTGACAAACCAAACATTCGAAGGAAAGGAGCAGCTGTGCTGAACGGCTCGCGTCAAACGCTACGAAACACACATTTAACCCTTCTCACACAGACAGCGCGGCATTCCGAATTTAATAATCACCACTTCAAAGAGCAGATAAGAAGTGAATCCAACGTCACTGCCCTGATGATGTTTAATACCCTATTGATTGCACAGTACAGCTCATTTTAACAAGAATTCATTCTTTACATTTCAAGCGTCAGTTTGCTTGAAATGAGGAAAAACCGACACAAATTTAAACCAACATTTATGTGTTTTACAGACATAATTCTTCAGCAGTGATGATGTTAACGGGTAAGTTATCACAGATAGTTTGAGACGATCTGTTAAAAGTATCGAAAAGTTAGTGAAATAATGTGTAAAGTTCAAAATTTAAGTTCATCTTCCACCGTAATTTGGACAGAAACCTGACGTATCGTGACTCTTTTTGGAAAATGGACTGGCACGGTAATGCTACTCCATGTCCGATACGGATACTGGAACCTTCAGTATCTGCCGATACCGTGAAACGGGGTGACAAGGGACAGCAGTGAAAATGGTTTTCTTTTGCCCTTAACCCTCATCAGTACACGCCGTGAAACTTATTAATCTGCACACCTGGGGTCCATGCGGACTCCACCAGAACTACTTCTTCTTTAATACTGTTAGCATGTTTTTATTTATGCCACTCTTGCAGATATCTGTAACATAACTCGATAGGGTCACTCTGCAGTTATTTTGAAAAGAGACTTTTGAGTATCCGGCTGATAAACCACATTTCATTTTGAAAGACTTTTGAGAAATTTTTTTTCTTCTCTTTTTCAAACACGACTCTTCAGTACAAAAATTCAACACCTACTCTTACTCCCTGCAGTCGCTCTGATGCAAATATCCTGAATAAAAACTGCTCTGACAGTTCAGTAGTTATGAAAAATTGACACCATTATATCAAACTGGGGTCCAAGCGGACCCCATAAGAAAAACTATTATGGAGCCCACAGTATTTAATCAAACTGGATCAAAATAAGTGAAGACAACTGTATAGGTTACAATTACATCAAATTTCAGCTGAATAACAGTTCAGAAAATATATTTTAAAAATATACACCTGGAGTCCAAATAAAAGTGCGTTTAGACTAGTTTGTCAGTGTAGCCCAAAATAACCTAAAAAATAAAGCACATTCATGGGGTTTTTTTAATTAATAGTTTGCCATTTCTTAGTTTAACGCTGATACAAGCATAATATTTGACAATGAGTGTATGTTAAAGCTACAGTGTGTAGGATTTAGGGGTGTTTATTAGCAGAAATGGAGCATAGCATTCATAACCATCTGTTCATTAATGTATACTAGGAACATAAGCCTGTGCTACGCACGGGAAAGGAGACAGAAGCTCAAGATCCGCATCAGGTTATTAATGTTTGATATTCTAGCGGTGTTCATTTCATCCAAAAATCAAAAAGCCGCATCGCTGCTGCCGCTTGAAAAAGTGCTGACAGCGCGCGCGCAAATATGCTGCACTTGGTGCACTTGCTCAGCGCTGGTCCGTTAACTCCAGGGTTAATGAGGGATTGATTATTAGCGGGATTAAAGACATTTTAAGTGCTGAAGCCCAAAGCCAGTGGTGCTGTGAGTAAGTCTGCAAAGTGTGGTCGCTGTAGGTTTAGCGGTTTAGGACGAGTTAGCAGGCAAAGTCACAGCACGCTCAATGCTCGTTATATGGGAAGATATTCCGCGCATTTTGTGAATCTTAATTATTCCCGAATGGGACCTGAACCGTATCGGAATGGTGCTACTGCACAAGACTCACGTAAGTGCGCAAATCCGTGGTCTGGAAGCAGAAGTATTGTTCAAATTTTGAAACTTAACTTTCAAAACTTATACCCTAACCCAGACCCTCATTCGAATCCTAACGCTAACCCGAAACCATTTCAGATAATTTGTAAAGTTGCTAGGCAGTTGAGACAGGTTTAGAGCCTCAGATATTCCGACATGATATTCAGGAGTACAAAATAAAATTTAAAAAAAATTCCCACTTCATCCCAGAAGGCAAACTGCATGGAATTTCCAAGTTACCTGCAACAACAAATCAATGGGCATTTTCGGGTGGTATTTTGGGTCCGAACTTCTTTTTTTAGTTCCGGTCCTTTAAACAGCTTATCGAAGCGCATCGATCCGAATCGGTAAAACTGTACACTGAACGGAACAAAGATGGCGGATGATGACGTCTGAGTGTCAGTCACTTTTTGGATCCAGTACTCAAAAAAAATCATAAAAACTGTAAATTATGAAGAATTTGAAAGAAAAAAAACAAAAGTAACTCACTCATCAGCTTTGGTTGACGCCATCTTGTAGTCACGTGACTGGTCAGAACCGCCTGGACCGGGGTTTTGGGAACTGTTCAGACCGAAGCGACCACTCGAATGAAAAAAAGTCCGAACTGATGAAAAAAAAAAACGTACCACCCGAAAACGCCCAATGTGTCTTCATGAGTTTAGAATGAGCCCTGCATGGGAGCGGGCCCCCTCACGGAGGCCCCCATGATGATACAGTAGCCTGAAAGGGACATACTTACTCAGTCTTTCGCATTTTGCAGTGCGGCCAGAAGACTGAACAAAAAAAAAAAGAAGCGTAATCAGTGTTTGCTCCACTATACACCGTTTATCGGTTACTAAAAGTACGACAACCCTCATTTTTGTGAAATTGAGGATCATACTTCTTGCTTATCACAAAAGAAGGAAAGGGAGCATGATTCCCCGTAGCCAGAGAACAGAAAATGTGACGGGGAACAAAATCGTGACCGGCGACGGCATAATGCAATCTGCCATCCTCACCACTAGATGACACTAAATCCTACACACTGTAACTTTAATTGTCAAATTTTAAATCTAAATTACCCCTCGACTGCCAGGATGATTTTTGTCCCAAATGAATCCATGTTTCTTCCCACGCGTCCGTTTAAGACTCACCGTCCAGCTGTTGGCAGCAGTGCATGTACATGTAGTAGCTCTCCATCTCTGCCAGTGAAATGCTGATAAAACTCTCTCCTCCATGTTCCTGTCGTCCTGCGCCCTCCTTCGTCTCATCCCTCTGGCCGCTCTCCTGTTCCTCCCTTACTATCTCCATCTCCACAGGTAGCGAGAGGAGACGCGTCCGCTTCCTCCTGCTCGCCTCATTTGCGTGCTCCGAGCCTCCGTGTCTGTTTCGCTCGCTCGTAAACACACCTGTCAAAGTTTCTTGAGCGATTACACCGCTCCTCCTTCCCCTGCCACTCCCGCCTGCTGTGTTTGTGCAGAAATCTGCATATGTACATCTGAACTGCAGACAGACAAAAATGACTGTTTTGGAGGACGCGTCTCAAAAACAATACATTCTGAATTTAAATGCGCCATCGATGGTGTTCTGCGTCGTCCAAACAGCTGACAATATTCATAATTCAACTCCGTTACTAAAAGTTGTAATCAGATTATTTCTTGCAATTTTGTCCCAAGAGCCACCACCCAAAATA
This sequence comes from Chatrabus melanurus, assembly GCA_900302635.1. Taxonomy (NCBI): domain Eukaryota; kingdom Metazoa; phylum Chordata; class Actinopteri; order Batrachoidiformes; family Batrachoididae; genus Chatrabus; species Chatrabus melanurus. The sequence continues at coordinate 4,706 of OMMV01233862.1, read as the reverse complement.
CACACATGCAACTACCCATCTTATGTCATTTCTAGAGAGAAAAAAAAAAACTTTAACTTTCAGTGTCATTGTTGGGAGAGTAATAATATGGTGCCTTTTTCTTGAAAACACAAAAGGAGCCTGAAGATGTCACTTTGTTTGGATAGAAAAGCTCACGCGCACACACAAAAAACAACCACCCCTGTAAAGTCAACAAAAACAGCAATAATCCCGTAAACCAGTCTGGTTTCTGGCCTTCTGGGAGAGTTGTACCTGTTCACAAATATTGATTAGGCTGTACCACGTGAGAACAATGTGAATTTTTAACCAGAGCGTCAACGACGCAGATCTCATCTGGTTTTGTTCTCCGAACCATTTCTCCACACGATGCAGTTGTAGAAAATGACTTACTGTAAGTAAAATTCTATATAGCTGTAAGTTTTCAAAGAGTCATTTTAACATTCACACTATTGTGTAAATACACTTTTGAATGAAACCTGAAGTACCAGGTGAAATGTATACAGCAGTCTGTGAACTGTCTTGGGGGGGGAAATTTATTTACACACTACTGGAAATATTTTGGCTGGTAGTTGAGGTTCTCTTCCAAAATCTTTACGCCAATGTGTAAATTTTCTTGCATGGCGTCTTGTTTTGGTGAATTGTTTCTCAGCAAAGCGGCACGGTGGCTTAGTGGTTTGCACTGTTGGCCTCACAGCGAGACGGTCCCAGGTTCGCTTCCGACCTGGTCCTTTTCTGTGTGGAGTTTGCGTGTTTCTCCCCGTGTTTGCGTGGGTTCCCTCCGAGTGCTCCGGCTTCCTCCCACTTCCAAAGACATGCAGGTTTGGTGAACTGGTGACTCTAAATTGACCGTAGGTGTGAGTGAGAGTGTGAATGAGTTTGTCTGTCTGTATGTGGCCCTGCGATGAACTGGCGGCCTGTCCACGGTGTACCCCGCCTCTCGCCCAATTACCACTGGGATAGGCTCCAGCACCCCGTGACCCTTAATCGGAATAAGCGGGTACAGGAAATGAATGAATGTTTCTCAGCAACGATGCAGTTTGGGAATATGCCCCATTTTGGGTGAATTTCACCGTTTTCACCACAAAAGTATATTTTTTCCCAAAATTCAAAATTTGCTTTAGATAAATAAAAGAAAATCATTGGACTCAAAATCCATCATGAACTGAAGGAGAAGAAGCATTTTCGGTGAATTTCCCACAAAAAGTCCATATTTTCGCTAAAATTTAAAATTTCAAAGTTTTCCGAGGAAGAATTGTGAACAGTGCTTAGATGAATCAAACAAAACCATCATAATTAAAAATCTATCAGAAACTGAAGGACAAGAAGCATTTTGGGTGAATTTCAATGTTTTCACGACAGAGTGTGTAATAATCTACTTTCGGCTTCTCCCAATTGAAACTCGGGGTCGCCGCAGCAGATCCCACATGGACCTGCATGTAGATTTGGCACAAGTTTTACGCCGGATGCCCTTCCTGACGCAACTCCACATTACAGGGGTAGGGGTGGGGTTCGAACCTGTACCAAAGCTTTGCTTGCAATCTAGGCCATGGCTATTCATATTAATTAACTTGAATTCCCATCTGCCTAACGTGGTTAATGTGCTTTTCCATCTGATGCAGATGCTCAAAGCACTTTACAACAAAGCCAAACATTCTCTCACACACACACACACACACACACCAATGCGCAGCCAATGCAAGGCGCTCAACTGCACACCAAGAGCAGTGTGAGGATTTTCCTGTCTGACAAGGCATCAAACACAGGATACTCTAGTCACAAGCCCACCTTTCTAACCTGCAGGCCACCACCTCCTGAAAATTGTAATCACCACTTTCTTAACCCAAAGTCGACATCAGCACCAAACTTAATTGAAATCCATTCACGTATTTCTGAGATATCCTCCCAACAACGAAACACTGACGACAACACGACTTCTACGGGGCAAGTAAAAAATATTATATTGTGAGTCGATAGTTGTACAAATACAACACTGCATACTGTACTTTCTAGCATGAATACAATTTCTCTTAAGCTTTATTTTAGGCCCTACTCAAACTGATACTGCAGCCTCAGTATACAGGAAACAAAAATACTGACGAGCATGTTTTATATTTATATGAAACAAGGGGATTTTACAGCATGTGAAATCTCCATGTGGTAAACGGAAATCCTGTGCTGACATCCTGTCACAATTGCATCCAGGTGACATAAGACTAAGAATTACACACACACACACACGTTACGAAAGGAAAAAAAATCCAACAAACACTAACCTGCCATCCAGCCTGGTCTCCTGATGTGTGTGTGTGGCTTTAACAGACCGAGGGACGCATACAGACTGCGAAGCAATCGGCTCGACGCCACTTGTCCATCTTGAATTAACTCCGTAAGAGAGGTCGTCGTATTAAGAGTGCGTGCGGCAAAAATATTTCATCAAACGTCCACGACCTCAGCGGAAAGTCTTAAAACTGAAATAGACTGCATCTTCCCCTTCCTCAGCCCGACTTTTGTGTCGGTTCTTGTGAATGTGCGATTGTTTATCTGACTTGATGTCTGCGCTGTGTTTATCAGAGGAAAGTAGGGGTGGAGGGCAGGCTGTGACAAAAAAAACAAAAAACCCTTCAGCTAATTATCAGGGGGAACGTGTGTTATATGACTGGACTTTACACTCGTAAAAAAAACAGCATTAAAACAAGTGTTGAAAACTTATGAAGCAAAAACACAAAGTAGTGTGAACTTAACTCAATAGGTTGCTCACTAGGTCTCTGATCCTTGGGTATTGCTTGGGATTGTGTCAAATTAACTTGTTACTTAGGGAGACTCAAATGAGACATACTTCATGCATTGTGAGGGACCGCCAGCTCCGACTTTAGGCCCGTTTCCGCCACAGGAACTTGCAGGCCATCTTAGGGGGTCCAACACCGTTGAACGCGTTTCCACCGTAGGGGCCGCACCTGAAAGGTGATTTTTCAGGGCGAAAAAGTCGCTGCTCCGGGGTAGGTACTTCTGAGCGGCACTGAAAGGCCGTTGGGACGGGGCTCAGCGCCGATTGGTCAAACTCATGCAAGAGATTGATGACGACAAACAGCAAGCCGCATTTCTAAAAGCGAACAGAAGGAAATGAAAAGGCGGCAGATGGATCGACAAGGAGGCACGTGCGACGGACGAGGTCCAGCAAGGATTCGAGTCCTCGAGGAGGAACGAGAAATAAAATCTATGTCAGCGCACCTGGATGCCCGCGGAATTAAACACACCGTGAAACAGTTCCAAGAGAAAAGCTGAAGCAGGACTACAAGCGGCTGAACGAGCACAACAACAGAAGAGGCTCAAACTGCAAAACCAATGGAATACTGGGACACCGACCATCGTGCGCCGGTGTTATGCAGAGTTCTGCGGAGACACGGGCACAAAAGATTCGCTTCTTTGGACATTGTAGTGGAGAGGATGTTGCAATCAAGAAGTCCAGAGTCAGGTAAACAATTAATGAAGCACAGATTTTTGGAGACCGGACGTCTGGCTGTGTGGTTGCCAACCAGAACCAAAGAGCAGTTCCATAATGTGTTGGATGCAGTGACACGCAGCAGTAGCACATGCTTCTGGACCCAACCTGAACTGCTTTTTACTTGGACAGCAGCATCTCAGACCACGGCAATGTAAAAGTTGCTTGACTGTAGGCGGCGGACACTTGTGTTCCAGCAGCTTCCAGTTCATGTCAGGCCTGTGCCTTGGTGGTTCTTGGGTTGTTCCTAACCATCCAAACCAATTTCCTCTCATCTAAGACTGACAATCTGGGTCTTCTTCCAGACCTTAGCAAAGTAGCCACACCTCCAATAACTTGTATTTGTGTAAAACTGTTGGATCTGACGATTTTGGATTCTACAGTTGTTTAGAAATGGCTCCAAGAGACATTCCTGACTTGTGTAAATCTACGATCCTCTTTGTCAGATCTGCTCTGAGCTCCCTGGACTTTCCCCATCACAGTTTATGTTGGTCAAACCAATGAGTGATGTCAAACAAACCATTTTAAGATTACACCAGCTGTAGTCAAGCATGATAACTAATAGAAAGTTAAGAGGCTTTGGCAAATTGAACAACATTTTGCAACTTTCATCACTAATTAATTAATAATTTTCCTCCCAAGTCATCTTTACTTGCTCTACGGTGCCATTCCTTATTGAACGTAGCCTCTTCCAACCAGATCCTACTTAGTCTGCACGTTTAGCTAGGCTCCGTTTATCCCAGCTCTTAATTGCTTTTACCGATAACGGTGATTGAAACCCTACCCTGGGGTCGGGAAGTGGACCACAGATCGTTTACATATGTTAGGGAAGGGGGATTGATGGGGACAACCGTCCACATTCCAGGCATCCCCCTCCCCTTAGAGACCACGGGAAAAGCAGGTTTTTCTCCACAACCATCACAGTTGTACTGATGCTGATACCCAAGTCCCATTTACTTGTACTGGGCGCTGCTAGGGAGTTGAGTGTGGGCGTTGTTACAGAGGCAAGTAAAGAGGACCTGGGAGGAAGAGACGCTGCAAACTACATTTTCACTGGGAGATAAAGAATTAATCATCTAAGTGGGTGTATGTATAATTATGACCCTGTGTTGATGTTAGAAAACCCAGAATAAGTCGAAACTTGTGCACCTTTAAAAACGACAGGAAAAAAAAAAATCAATTATTACATCCAATAAGGAGCTAATGT
>OMMV01233860.1:0-19673 GCA_900302635.1 Chatrabus melanurus | reverse complement strand
ATGGTTTGGTGCCAGGCAACAGAGAGGGACAGTTCTGGCTTTGAGTTCTGTCCAGGCAGCAATCTGCACTGCTTGGCTTGTCTCTTCCTCTCCAGCTCCTCATAAAAACACTCAATATCACAATGACAAAATAGTCTATGAATGTGTTGTTGGGTCCACAGTTGGTTTTGCAGTGTTATTGGGCTATATTGGCTTTCTGGCTGTCCTCAGCTTCCTGCTAGCATTTCTGGCCAGGAATCTTCCTGGCAGTTTTAATGAGGCTAAACTCATCACTTTCAGCATGCTGATATTCTGTGCTGTGTGGGTGGCATTTGTCCCGACTTATATCAGCTCCCCAGGTAAATATGCAGATGCAGTGGAAGTGTTTGCCATCCTGGCCTCCAGTTTTGGCCTCTTGGTTGCACTGTTTGGACCCAAATGTTACATTATCCTCCTAAGACCCAAGAGAAACACAAAGAAGGCAATAATGAGCCGAGGTATTGAGACTTAAAGGAGCACTTCATTTTTTATTGCTCTATTTTTCATTTCATATGAAACTACACAAAAAATATTTGAAGAATTATACCTCTGCAATTAAAGTTGTATTTTATTATTGTTATATTCTGTGTAATTTAGTCATCAAGATTAAAGCAACATTACGCAGATCAGGTTAGGAAAAAGACGTAGTGTGTTTGCTGGCAGGGAACGAAGAAACTAAAGCTATCCGTAGACCACATGACAATGCCATAGGCATGCACGTTTCAACAGGATCATAGAGAAATTCATGCCATACTGCCGCGTGTACAGAGTATCTGCATTATGAACATGGCTCTTGGTGAGTTCAGACTGTATTGCAGCTGTTTGAGCATGTATAAAAGTTCTGTGATGTAACTAGTGCTCTATTTCCCATATTACACTGTACATGTATTGCATGGGATTACATGCAAAAAAGAAAATGAAAAAAAAACTCTGTTCCTTTCACTGGACCTGTATGTCCTCTGCTAGTTCACATGGTATCCAAGACACACCCATGGAGCCCCAGATTTCATGGAGTAAAAGAAAAATATAAGAAATATTATTGCTTGCACAGGACATAGAAATCATTCCCACGGTTTGATTAATTTATATGCCTGACATAAAGAAATTTGGCTACACATGCAGCCAAGACATTGGAAAAGGTTCACATGCACATTTCTCTCCGGGCAAATGAAATGTCTTCTGTGCTCAATAATATATGTTTCCGTGTGTAACCCTTTCACCATTAGTTCGTAAAATAGGAAATCACTTTATGTGGCTCTGAATAAAGCATTAAACCCCCTTTAACTGAAATATGTTACCATATCATGAAAAAGACATCTCAGTATAAATAAACTCTCTTGGAATGTGTTGCAGGCCTTAAATGCCAGAATGGATGTATATTAACAATGAAGTTGACCGCACAAAACATGAAATATCTTGTATTCATACTGTCTGCAATGAAACAGAAGTCAAAGTAAATATAAGGATCACTGAGTCTTATTTTTATTTGCATTCTCCATATTGTTTCAACTTTTTTCTGATTTGGGGTTGTAATTCCAGGTTTAGTTTCTGTTGTATATTTCATTTTGAATTTGCCCATTTTGAACATCGTGTTTCTCCTATAGGTGCTAGCTTAATTTTTGTCATCATTTTTTTTTATGTCAATATTTGGACAAGTTATCTTCTTGGGTGGTTGCCATTCAGGACCCAGGGTGGTTCTGTAGGGTGGTAGATACAGTGATGCGCAGCACCAGCCTGACCTGAATTTTGGATTAACAACGTCCTCCTTGGTTGACAGCCTGTGAGGCCATGGTGATAGAATGCTCTCTTAATGGTGGCTGATGTCACATTTCTACCTGATGCCGCCAAGTCCTTCAAGTTACTTTACTTAGTTGTGTTGGACCTTTAGAAAAAAGTTTGTAGATTTGTCAATGTTAATTTGGGCCTCCTTCCTCAATGATGTAAAGTCTGCATGGTCCCAAGCTTTTCATATTTTTGTATAGTAGACTTTAGAGTTGCTTGTGGTTGCATCAGTATTTTAGAGATGGGTCCTCAGGACAAAACTGACTTGTGGATATCCAAAATTTTTGCTCTAGATGACTTGGCTTAATTCTTTAAAATTCATTTCATCAATCTCTGGAAACTTCTGCAATCTTACATGTTGTTGAAAAAAGCAGTTATCTTGGTGTATGTAAACTGTTGACCTACTGGAAATCTGACATAGCGAAAAAAACCTGAAATAAATCTATCTTGTAACTATTATTTTTAACTTTACACTACGTGCACAATTATTAGGAAAGTGAGAATTCTGACCTTCATTTCTATGCGTATTTTCCAACTCCAAGCTATATAAAACTGAATGCTTATTGGATTTAAGAATTCTCAGGTGATATATATTTGTGTAATGAGGGAGGGTGTGGCCTAAAGTGATTAACATCAAGGTGTGTATAATTATTAGGCACCTTTTACCTCAGGCAACATGGGCCAAAAAAGAGATTTAATAGACACTGAAAAGTCAAAAAATGTAAAATGCCTTTCAACGGGATGCAACACTGTTGAAATAGCTATGCTATTGAAGCATGATCATGGAACAATCAAACGTTTTGTTGCAAATACTCAACAGGGTCACAAGAAACGTGCGGAGAACAAAAAATGCAAATTCACTGCAAAAGAATTGAGAAGAATTAAATCTGACGCTACCAGGAACCCATTATCTTCCAGTGCCACCATATTTCAGAACTGCAACCTACCTGGAGTGTCCAGAAGTATTCAGTGTTCAGTGCTCAGAGACATGGCCAAGGTAAGGAAGGCTGCGACAAGACCACCACAGAACAAGACTCACAAGTTGAAATGTCAAGATTGGACCAAGAAATAGCTGAAGACAGATTGTTCAAAGGTTTTGTGGACAGATGAAATGAGAGTGACTCTTGATGGACCAGATGGATGGGCCCATGGCTGGATCATTAATGGACACACAGCCCCACTTTGATTCAGACGCCAGCATGGTGGCGGAGGGGTACTGGTATGGGCTGCTATTATTAAGGATGAGCTAGTTGGACATTTTCGGTTTGAAGATGGACTTAAAATCAACTCCCAAACCTACTGCCAGTTTTTAGAAGATACTTTCCTGAAGCAGTGGTAGCAGTCAGCATCCGTACCATGGACAGCTCCACCTACAAATAAAGCGTACAAATCTATATGATTCTCATTCTGTGTCCCATCCTATGTAATCACCGGGCTGGAAGTCATGCAGTGGACCCGTAGCCGCACGTGGAAGTGCGTCTTTCCCCAGTGTATTTGAGATAAAGCAAACAACAGGGTTGCACAGTAATGCAGTATTTCATCCTTGCAGTGATCAGTGGAGGGTAGGGGTCTGCTTACAGGTCCCACTCCTGTGTTCGGTGGTCTTCCAAACAGTATCTCAAATGGGCTCAAATTAACACACGATCTAACCCTCATGCGCATGTACACTAACACTGAAGGCAGAGCCTTTGTCCATGGAAGACCAGTTTCCTCATAACACTTAAACAGTTTGTTCTTAAGTGTTCCATTTTGGTGCTCTACAGCCCCTCCACTGGTGGGATGGTTGGCACTATGTTGTTTTAAATCAACTTACAGAAATACACCTACTTTTTTTCGAGCAGTATTCACAAATGATGTAGCATTGTCACTGCTAATTCTTCTTGGTATCCCCTGGTAAAGGCTTTTTCTACCACATAAGCATACTGTTTAGATATGAAAAAGGCTTCAATCCATTTGAAGAACATGTCAGCAATGAATAAGCAATATTTCTTCTTTTTCTGCGTCTCTCGCCACAACATATTTGGCACCCAAGTGTGGGGTAAACTTGAGCCGAGACCACCTCCAGAGATGCACTCTCATTCTAAGAACACAGAAGGCGCCAACGAAAGGCAAGAGAATCTTTCTCTCAATTTAATGTGGGTTCATTCGAATGAGGGTGCAGAGGAGTGTCCGGCTTAAGTCAATGAACCCCGAATCCTGTGGCGGAGACGGGAAAAAAATGGCTTGAACGTAATCTGTATTTGCATGCATGCAATGGCTGAGTTGTGAGAACTGGGCTTTTTGTGTGAGACAGCTGAAAGCTTCGCCTGTGTCTTTTCTGTGTGTTTTGAGAAAATGGAGGTCAGGTCTGCAGCAGTGTGCACAAGGGTGAAGTGTGTTTTTGGATTTCTGCAGCGGTGTGTAAGCACATATTGCTGCTGTATGTGAAAACAGCGGTGTGTTTTGAGAAACACAGGGTGCTGGATTAGAAGTGTAGTGTAGTGTAATGTGGGGAAGCGTCGTGTGAGATGTGTGACGTCAAACCTCCGTCGAGGCCATGGAGAGAGGGGGCCAACAAAAGCTGCAGGTGCGAGGATGATGGGAGGGTAAAGCCGCGATTGCATAAGACTTTGAGCCCCATAACCTGGTCAACACACCGTGAGTTGGTCTAATCCCGAGCTCGGACAGATATACACACCTCCGGTTGAGGCCAGGTCCAATACATGATATGTAATAATTATTTATTTCTAGAAAGGAGAATCTATTTGCTTTGAAACTGTTTTACTTGTAGAAAAGACGAGGAAACTCTTTACAAACCGAGTGGACGTCTCTGAACTTTGACTGCAGCTTTTTAAAAGGCCATTACAATGTTCCATAAATAATATATTATTGCCGACTTGTCTACTGGCCAGTAGTCAGCAGCTTGATCTGGTCAAATAATGCTCCCTACTGAGCTGTTGAATAAAAGTCTTTATTCTCTGACGTATAACAAGCAGTGGTCCAGGTACACAGGAGAGTCAGTCAGGCAACAGTGTCCATACAGGAACAATCACTGAGGCAATCCAAAGATACAGGCAGAGGATGAGAGCAAAGGAAATCTTAGCAAGACGTTCTGGCACTGGAGCGACAGAAGATGGAGGACTAAATAGCAAGTGAGACATTTACTGAGGAAACAGGCGTGCACATGAACGGGAAATAGGAGATATAGAAAGAATATATACAGAAATAGGAGAGTGTAGGACTCTCTGCAGAGTTGTCCAGAGAGAAAGACATGGGGCGGTTGTGAGGATACTCACAAGTCCCCGGCTGAGTGCCGTTATTTTGGAGTTTTACCCGGTGAATGAGAAGGCTCCCTCAATGCAACTTCATGTTGCAGAGAGAAATCTGACTGTTGTTTGTGCATATGCACCAAACAGCCGTTAAGAGTACCTGGCTTTCATGGAGACTCAAAGTGAGACCCTGGAAAAGGTTCTTGCAGGGATCTCAACAGTTCTACTGGGGGAATTCAATGCTGACATTAGCAATGATGGAGAAATCTGGAGGGGAGTGATTGGGAGGAACAGCCCCCTGATCTGAACCCAAGTGGAGTGTTGTTGCTGGACTTCTGTGCTGGTCATGGACTGTCCATCAGAAACACCTTGTTCGAGCACAAGGGTGTTCATAAGTACACTTGGTGCCAGAGCACCCTTGGCCAAAAGAGGATGATTGATTTGGTAATCGTGTCATCAGACTTGTGACCATGTGTCTTGGACACTTGGGTGAAAAGAGAGACGGATCTCTCAATTCATCACCCCCTGTTGCTGAGCAGCGTCAGATGATAGGGTATCTTCTGACACTGACAGGGTGTTGTGGACATGACTTGACTTTTAATCTGGAATACCAAGGGAGCAGGTTGCTGTTCAGTGGTTGTGTACATGTTATAAGATATACTCCGTTGAACTTCCTTTATAGCTAAATAAAGAAGCAGTAACATTCAGCCTTCAGTGAATTAGAGAGCTTTTTGAAAAAAAAATGTTGCTGACGTGACATCTTCATTATGGATTTTAAAGGGATCAAATTATAATGAATAGTGCAGGGTTGCAGAAATAGGCTATTAAATCAAGAGATCACCCCACATATTATTGTTTTAAACCCTAAATATTTATTACAAAGCTTTTTATTCCTTGAAGTATACAAGTTGCTTTCTTGATAATCAGAGGGTAAAATCTGTAGTTGAGAAGGAAGGGTTTTCAAAAGGGTCTACGAGGGTTAAGACCAAAGAGGCAAACAAATGTCTCTTAATTTTTTCAACCATTCCAAAAATGTTAGATTTGGAGATGTTTCCATGTGTTTGGAATTTTGATGTATGGGTTGTCCTTTCTGTGGAATTGCCCTGATGGAGAAGAAAGAACTTTAAGCATCTGCTCCAGTTTTATAGTCCATGTATCCTGCAATGCTGCCCTGCCAACTGCCTGCCATGACTGTTCAACTATCACATGCAGCTCTCGTGTCATCTGACAGAAGCTGCAGATGGGAACTGGAATGTCCAGTTTGTGTGTCTCCCATGGACAATAACTGGAATGAAAGGATGTTTGGCATCTTTGCACAATGTTGGAAGAAAATGGGGAGAAGTTGTTCATGAACTTGTGAACTTGAGAACCAGATGAGGGGAAATGGTTATGGTAGCAGGGTGGGGGTCACAGATGCAGAAGAGAAGGATGAGGACAGCATGAGGATGACAATACATCTGTTGAGAAAACGACACTGCTGAAAAGATTGTCCCCATCCTTTTGAGACACAGCACTGGCAAAAGTCAGATGGACAATTTCCACCGTTGAGAAAAGGGACAGATCTGGAACGGATAACAGGAGATGACACACAACCTATGTATTGGCATAGTGAGAACACAGACTGTAACGGACGAAGCACAACCCAGGACCTCTTAGCAAAGATGGACACAGGTGAGTAAAATAATTGTTCTTTAATGAAGAACAGCATACAGATGGAATACGTTACAGTCTGTGGATTTTCAGGCAAACAGTCCAGTAGTGGATTAGGCACAAACTCTTGTCCATTAGCCAGGCGGTGGGTCAAAACCAGAAAGGCAGCCCAACCAGGCACCAGAGTCCAGAGGGGCAGGCAAATACTCAGAAACGATGAAACAAAGCAGAGGTCAATTACCGGGAGTCCACAACACACAAGGAATGCAGGAAACCTCTGCATTGCACAAGAGACAATCTAGCATTGAACACAAGAGGAGAGAGAGACATTAAACAGACAGAGGGTAACCAGGGTAACAGCTGGGGAACAAGACAGGAAAAAAGCCAAGAAAACACACCAGAGAACAGACTATCAAAATAAAACAGGAAGTGACAATGACAGGACAGAGACGTGACACAGACATGCACACACACACACACACACACACACACACACAAAGACACACATTTCCTTCAGGCACACTGCTAAGAAGCAATACAGCTCCTCAAAGCTTGCCACACCACAACATCATAAGAAGCATACATGCATAAGATAATGCTGACACATACAGAATCATGCCCAAATTCACATTAAAGGTCAATGGTGAAGAAGTAAAATTTATTGTGGACTTTAAAGTGAAATCTCTATAGAGGACAAAAAATTTAAAGGGGGAAACCAAAAACAGGTAGGAGGTATGTAAAACAGTAGGAGTAAGTTGTTTACCGATAATTAAGAGATATAAAATGCCTTGTTACATGCTAATGTGAATCGTGGGGTTTTCAAACTTTTGTTTGTTTTTTTAATCACTGTTTAGTCCGATAAATGTATCTGGACTTGATGTATAAACTGGGACTGGTTTTGATTTCCATTACTGTTGGCATAAGAATTGTGTATGCAAATGACCTCACACACCACAGTTGTCAGGTTAATGATCGGAGGAGTGGTGGTTGACTGACTTTTGGAGAGATGGCACAAGGCAAATACACTTTTTACACTGTACTCCTCAAGTGACAGAGTTTAGGGATATGGACTTTGAGAGAATGTGGTATTTGGGTGTTGAAGAAGAAATTGAAACTCGGTGGGGATTGTTTTGGTCTGAAGACAGAAGCTGCATTGTTACCACAGAGCAAAGATGTGCATGGCTTTGATCCACATTTTGGGCTCCCATTAAAAAACAACAAAAAAAAAAGTGATGTTTGAGTGGAGTTCTTCAGCAGGAGTGTGTGTGTGAGAGTGAGAGAGAGAGAGAGAGAGCAAGACCTCCCAACTAGTAAAAAAAACTGCGACTTATACTCCGAAAAATACAGTAGTTATAATGGGTTTATATAAGGGTTTATATTTTAAATTTGATCTGCTGTGCTTATGTTCACACAAAAGTTCGGGGTTGTAACGACTCCACACACCTCAAATATTTTGTGACATGACCTTGGTGAGATGTTATCGAAAACACATACATTACACTTGACCTACATCAATAGAAAATCAATCTTAGTATCTTAGGCCCTGCCCCTGTTTCTGCTTCTGCCCATGTAGATGACGTGCAAGATCCATTAATGCTGTAAGGCAATAAAAAGGGCATGACACAGTCACAACATTTTGTCTGAGTATGATCTCAGACAAGGGGTAAACGGAAGAACAGACACGATGGCTTTATTACCTGTCAGTGTGACTTCACTCATATACATTGTGTTTTTTTCCAACTGTTCCTCTGCTGGGTCTCCTTCTGTTTCCTCCTGTCGGTTACAGGGACACTTCCACCTGAATACGATGCACAAGCCTGGAGATGTGGTTCTGGGTGGGTTGTTTCCATTTCACTTATTCTGGATTGTTCCTGACCTGTCATTTAAGGCAGAACCCCAACAGCCTACCTGCTACAGGTGAGTGTGTCAGGGATTAGTGTGGGATGGAGGGAAGACAAGGCAATAATAGTTTAATAATATTTTTACATTTGAAGAATTTGTGTATTCAACTTTAACTTCATTGTGAATTATGTCTCAAGTAGTTTTTCTTTCATTTAAAAATTTACTCAGAATCATTGACAATTATATAAACAGGAATAATGTCAAATTTAACACTGTGTGGGCTGAATTAACAATGAGGATTTTGCTTTATGACTTTTGGCATTGATAAGTGTTATTGTGTGACAGGAAAACTGACAAACTGATGAAAGATATATTTTTGTCTTAGTTTCAATGTTCAAGGATTCAGGCAGGCTCAGACCATGGCTTTTGCGATTGATGAGATCAACAGAAATTCCAACCTGCTTCCCAATGTGACTCTGGGATACAGTCTTTATGATAACTGTGCCAAACTGGGCATTGCATTCCGTGCTTCCTTGTCTTTAGCCAGTGGTCAGGAAAAAGAGTTTAAATTAGATGAAACCTGTGTGGGAACCCCTCCAGTGTTGGGAATTGTGGGTGATTCTTCCTCTACACGTTCTATTGCCATCTCATCTGTCTTAGGTTTGTATAGAGTGCCAATGGTAAGTTTTCTGCATCAGCATCTAATCATCATTTTGCTGCATTTTCATTTAAGTTAAATGTCCAATGTAAATATAGAAAGAAATACATTTTAAAAAATTAATATGAAGAATAATTTCATAATGCTTTCAGCCTTTGTAGGTTACAGTCTCTATCTTGTGCAAGTGAGTTACTTTGCAACATGTTCCTGCTTGAGTGACCGACAAAAGTTTCCATCCTTCTTCAGGACTATCCCAAGTGATGCTTTCCAAGTAAATGTCAATCCTTAAGAGGAAAATGTAAAACAGACAGTATGGCATGCTGATACAGTGAAACAAATCTCTATGTGGAAATTTTGCATATATTAATGAAAAATAACATATACAAACAATACTCTGTTATAGCTGATTTGCTGTTGAAAGAACGTTGAGCTCTGAACACTAATCTGGAAATTCTCTGTGTAATTAGGTGCGTGCTATGATTAATATTTTAAAACACTTTGGCTGGACCTGGGTTGGCCTGTTGGTCAGTGATGATGACTATGGACTCCATGCTGCCCGATCTTTCCAGACAGACTTGGCTGAGTCTGGAGAAGGTTGTCTGGCTTACTTAGAAGTTTTGCCTTTAAGAAAGAAGCCAACTGAATATAAGAGGACAGTGGACATAATGAAGAAATCAACAGCTCGTGTGGTGATTGTGTTTGCACATGACAGTCATATGATTCAGCTCATGGAAGAGGTTAGAATTTATATACATCTTAATTTGGGAATCTGTCTTTTTAAAGAAGTAAAAAAAAAGTATGATTCACAGTAATGATGATGATTGAGGAAACATACAATGTGAGTTCACAGAACTAAGTATCAGGCTGATATTGTTTCTATCAGTACATGAAGTGCTATGATGAATTATGTCATAAACAAGCACTTATTGTCTCAGTTGAGTAGAATTTTGACAGTGACACAGTGTATCAGTGGCACTGCACTATGACTTTTTTTGTTTTGGTGCAATGCAATGTTCAGGTGGTAAAACAGAATGTGACAGGTCTGCAGTGGATGGCCAGTGAAGCGTGGACATCAGCTGCAGTGCTGCAGACCCCCAAACTCATGCCATACCTGAGTGGAACACTGGGCATCGGCATCAGACAAGGAGAAATTCCAGGTCTAAAGGAGTTCATGTTAAAAATACATCCTGGCCAACACCACAACACCAGTTATGGACAGAACGTGGTGAGACATCAATCTTACAGTGTGGTAAAAAATAGAAATGTAATTTTTTTTCTGTATTTCTTTTAACTGAGTTTTCAAACATTTCAGGTAAAGCGGTTTTGGGAATACGCATTTCTGTGTAGATTTGCCCCACTTCCAGCAGGTTGGGTGGAAGCTGGAGGAGCACAATGCACTGGACAGGAGGATCTAAAGAAAATGGAGAAGGAGTTTTTGGATGTTTCAAATCTCAGGTCAGAGTACAATGTTTACAAGGCTGTGTACGCACTGGCATATGCCCTTGATGACATGCTGCGGTGTGTGCCAGGGGGAGGACCTTTCAGCGGGAAAAGCTGTGCCAGTTTAAACAGCCTAGAGCTGTGGCAGGTGTGATGTTTATTTGATTAAATTATTGTGTGATACAGGCCCTGTCCAACCGTACATGGGTATTTTGGAAAACTGAGCTTTTTCTGTGCTTTATGGCCTTTCGTCCACCTGCAAACTATTGTTTTGGTCACTGAAAATGGAGTTTTTGCAAAATTCTTTCCAAGTTGAAGATTTTCAGAAACTTCATTTCAGTGTTTATGTGTAGTAAAAGAAAACTGAGTGTTTGTCTTTTCTCCAGGCTTCTGATTGGCCAACATGGCTATACAGTCAGGGCTATGTCACCACCTGTTGCTTTTGCATGCTCTTGACAGCACTTTACAAAGTGTTTTGCATTGTTATGTGGAGGGAGATATTTTTGAAACAGTGTTTGTGTGGATGGGATTTTTTTTAAACAAAGGTGGAAAATCCCCGTTTTCAAAAATACCCATGTGTGGAAGTAGCCACAGACTAGCATTCATAGATACACAAAATATAAATATAGAAAGCTAGCATTCTAAAATGCTACAGGATGGGTTTCCACCTTCAGGATACTTAAGATGATGTTGAGCGCCGAACTGGAGACTTGAACAACTGGAACGTCTCGCTGACGTTGGACACCACACAGTGGTAAGCCATGGGTTGTCGTCATGTGCCAGGAGGACCCAGGATGGGTCGTGACATTTTTTTCTAAAGTTCAAAATTTGTCAAACTTCTTGACACGTGTCACGTTATAACACTGTGTTGCTTCATTTTTGCGGTGTTGTGACAACATCTTGCTGAATCATGAGTATTCCTGATGATACATGGCAAAAAAGTGGCCAAGGACCAGCAACAATGTGTCCCAAATGCAACACAAAGCTCAGCAGATAGTGCCCAGAAAACACTAAGACACGGTCAGGATCAAGTGACAGCAGCATCTGTTGTTCAGAATCATTGTTCAAATGTGGCCTTTATTTAAAAGAGATTTTGGCATACTTTTCCCAGTGCAATGCAAGCAGTGGATGTATGGTGATGGTGTCCTGTCAGCGTCTCTACACTTTTTGGCATGTCATACTGGCATCGTAACATAATTGTAATATTTTCATATTGATGTGGTGACAGTACATACATGGTGATGCTTGTTGACATTTTATCAGTTTAAGAATAGCTCATCGCAGTGTCTTTCAACACTGCTGTGGTGTGGTAATGGTGTTGTGGCAGTGTCATGACAACAAGGTGGGACATGCAGTTTTCCAAGCCAAATGGTCAAGGAGTAATAACGAACTACAGTTTTTGGAGGTCCGGCTTTATTTATTTTTTTGCTCCAGCTGCTTGGGTTCACCACTGCGGATCCGATAGAGCTCCGTATTGGGATTTGGCATACGTTTTATGTGGGATGATCTTTATGACAAAACTCCAGTTTTATATGGAGAAATGTGTGCAACTCCTGGTGTTCCTAAGTGGTCTCCCAACCAAGTACTAATATGATGGAATATATGTCTCAGCATTACATGTTAATGATATGATGTAATAGTTGCAGCGAGTGGTACTCTTTTTGCCCAAGACAAATTTCCCTCATGAGGGACAATAAAGTTCATCTTATCTTATCTTAATTAGGACCTACTCTGTTTTACTTCTGATATCTGATGGGATCAATTGTGCACAGAGCAGTATGGCTGCTTGGCGGTCCAGCTTTAATATCTTGATGATTCCTGAAAGTGGAAACCCTTAAGTATAAAGATGAAAACAGACACAACAATGTATTGTATTTTTATCAGTTGGACGATTGACCTTTTTAACCCAGAGTTATTTTCTGTCCCTTATTCTCATCTCGACAGTCCGTGCATTACTTGCAAAATGTCAATTTCACCACATCATTTGGTGACCAGGTGCTATTTGATGAAAATGGCGATGCCTTACCAATCTATGACATTGTTAACTGGCTGTGGCTCCCTGATGGAACAATAAAGCTTGAGAATGTGGGTGTGGTTCAGAAGTCAGCCTGGAAAGGTGAAGAGCTCAAACTTGAAGAAGACAGAATCTTCTGGAACTTACAATTTAAAGAGGTAACCATTTGTATTTACATGCTTTCATGAAAAAGGTAATTCTAGCATTGTGAAATAGCGTAGAATAAGATAATTACTTCTGTTTCTGCAGCCACCCCGATCAGTGTGCAGTGAAAGCTGTCCACCTGGCACCCGTATGGCAAGAAAGAAAGGCGAGCCTGTGTGCTGTTTTGACTGCGTGCCATGTTCTGAGGGAAAGATCAGCAATGGGACTGGTTGGTGTTTTAACACTTCAGCTTTCCTTTGAGAATATGCACTCAACAAAGATATACATGCAATGCTTTAATGTTTGCTCCCATTTTTCATGTGTTGAAGGAAAAGAGCTCAGACCTCTCCACACAAAAGGTTTATTTCACAGAATTTTGTTCACAAATTTGGTCAAATCTGTATTCATGAGTACTTCATCCACCAAACAGGTGTGGCATATAAAAAGATACTGATTAAACAGCATGATTATAGCACAGAGGCACTTGGACTGATCATAATAATAGGCCACTATAAAAGCCCACTGTGTAGTTGATCTGCAAAAAAATTCGACAGTGAAATACAGTATGCTTTCACAGAGTTTGACAGTTAATGTATGCTTTTTTGGGGGGTTGGATGGGGTGGTGTTCTGGGCAGTCAGTATTTGGTGTGACCACCATTTGCCTCACAAAATGCAATGCATCTTGTTCCTTGGACTTGATCAGACTGTTGACTGTGGAATGTTGGTCGAGTCCTCTTCAATTCTTCAGTGTTGTGCAAAGTTGCTGGGTGTTGGCAGGAGCTGGAAGACACTGACATACATATCGATCCAAAGCATCCAAAACATGCTAAATAGGTGATGTGTCTCATGATTTTGGAGGCCATGCAAGAACTGGGATTATTTCAGCTGCAAGGAATTGTGTACAGATCTTTGCAACATGGGATCTTGCCTTGTCATGCTGCAACATGAGGTGATGGCAGCGGATGAATGTCACCATAGTGGACCCCAGGACATCATTTTGGTATCCCTCTGCAATCAAACTGTCATCAATAAAATGTACCTGTGGTCATTTTGGTAGCTTATGCCCACCCATCGCCTAACCCCACCACCGCCATGGGCCACTCTGTTGACACTATTGACACCCGCAAACTGTTTACCCACATGACCGCGCACGCTGTGTGCCATCTGCCTTGCACAGTGTAAAAGGATTCATCCGTCAAGAGAATGTCTCCAAAGTGCCGCACACCATCAAAGATTAGTATTTGCCCAATCAAGTGGGTTATGTTGACAAACTGCAGTCAGGTCAAGACTCCAGTGAGGATGACTGTAATGGACCTGGAACCCCAGAGTGGTGAATGACAAGAGTTTCAGCAGGATGCTGATTTGTTGTACAATTACCAAACAGAGATGTACAAATGTGGAGCTCTGACTGCAATGGCTACAGGGTTTCAGTTCACCGCTAGCAAGGTGATATCATATGACAGGATTACTTGTGGTAGATGTCACCGGCAAGGTCAGTACACAGAGGAACAATCCACAGAACTACAGTCTTTCTGGAGGGAACAGCAGAAGAGTGATCCAACAAAACAGGCACAGGTCAGTATTCAAAAAGCAGTCCCATCATGCAAACAAATCCAAAGTCCGGTAAGCAAGCTCGGCTGTCAGAAGATGGCAGTGGGATCATACACTGATATCAGAAACAAGAGAGCAAATACAGAACACAAGAAAGCTTGCACGGAACCTCAGACGATCTGGTGAAAATTAACTGAAAGGATGCGCCTTTTAAAGATGCCAGTCAATTACCGGAGGCAGTGCAGAAACATGAGAGCATGAGGAGCGAACCCAGAAGAGGCAACACATGAAAACTATAACAACAGGTGGCAACAAAGGACAGACTCACGAAGGACCAATATGAAGCTAAGATCACTGAAAAGGAACAAAAAAGGCGCAGAGGAGAAAGACACAAAGATGACAGAACAACAAATCGCACCAACGTGAGAGTAAACATGGGAAGAAACCAGCACACCACTCTCTGCTCTAAGTCTAAACAAAGCAGAAAGTCGTACTTAACTTTAACACCGCAGGGAAGAAACAGAACACTGCGAAACCACAAAACCTGTGAAACAACTAATGAAATAAACAAAGGTAAGTGCAGTGAGGAGAGCACATGCACACGTAGCCCTTGACAATGACAAGCACTCCGATGAGCTTCCCTGAGACGGTTGCTGACAGTTGGTTTTGAAATTCTTCGTTTGTACAAACCAAGTGTTGCATCAGCTGTCTGTGTGGCTGATTTCAGGTGATCTGTCAGGTGATATACCAGGTGGTGGATATAGCAGCCTTGGGATGTCACACCTGGTTACACCTGGTCTGCATTTGTGAGGCCAGTTGGATGTACTGCGAAATTCTCTGAAATAATGTTGCAGGCAGCTTAAAGTAGTGGAATGAATATTCAATTCAGGGGCAACAGCTGTGGTGGACATTCCTACAGTCAGCATGCCAATTGTACACTCCCTCAACACTTGTGACATCTGAGGCATTGTGTAAAACTACTCGTTTAGCATGGCCTTTTATTGTAACCAGTCCAGGGCACACCTGTGCGGTAAAGCTGCAGTCACACTATGGCGTATGAGCCAGCAGTGTGGGAGCGGGGTGAAAGTGAGATGAAATGAGTGTAAAGTGGCAAAAATTATGTTCCAGGAGTTTCGTAGTGGACCTCGAATGCATCACAACCTGTGACAACATGTTTGTAGCAGAAGCAGCAGTTATCCAGCGCTCCATTATAACAAGCGGGACTGTTGCCAATGTGGACACGTTCGGGAGAGGCGTTCAAAACACCACTGTCCAGTGATTTTGAGCAGGTAGGAGAACAACACTCACACGTTAGGCAGCAAACACGCTCGCACCAGTAACTCAGGCTGTTGGAAGCTGTTTTCACTGGTACTGCAGGCTAGCAAGGGCGACCGCGTGCAACGTGCACGTAGCCACGATGTACAGTCTGTAACAGTCTCCTACATGGCCACAAGCATGTTGAGAAATTTTAAACATGTTGAAAAATGTGGACGCAGATGAATGCCATCCGCGAATACCGCCGAGTGCCGCCGAAGACAGCCAAAAACTGCCGAAGGCCCGCAGAGGCTGACGTGTGCATATTCGTCTGCCCAAACGTCATAGTGTGACTGCGCCTTAACCATGCTGTTTAATCAGGATATTGCTATTGTTGTGCACAAATAGGGGCAGGTCTGGATATTAGCGTAATATCAATAGTTGCCAATGGTAACTATTAATTGTCAAGAAATGTATTTATTTTTTAATGAATTAATTTAATTAATAATTATGGGGCACCACCCTGGTATCAGGGACCAATAACTAACCTTTGTAAAAGCAGTCTCAAAATACTGTTTACCTGGAAGTGTTAATATCTTGGTATAATAAAACTTAAGGTGCTTTTGTGCTTCTGCGGTAATGCAACGCTGTGGCCACACTGTAGCTTCGACAAAGTTCTGCATCACGTTGGTCCGTGTTGCTGTGCAATTCACCGCCGGAACAGAAGGGGGAGCGAAGTTGTTGATTGTTTGTTTACCTTCCGGCTTTGTTCCTGCGGTCACACTGAACAATAGTGACCGAGAGAAAAAAAAAGACTGATGTTGCAGTTGGAGATGATCAATATTGAACAACAAATACTTTTATTGGAAATGTGGCGACAACAACGGAAGAGGAGACAAGTGCGGAGGTGGTCTATACGTCCACTGAACGAATCGAGGTGGAGGACAGGCAAATATACGACACTGCGGGACATGGACGAAGAAATGCACTTCAGGTATTTTTGTATGTCGGCTGACAGATTTGACGACCACCAGAGCACACACAGCATGCCGATTAATGCCACCCAGAGACCGGCCATGACGTGGACCAATCACAGCCCTTGCAGTCTGTGTCATCTCGACGCGTAGTTACAATTTTTGGGAGGTGTGCGTCAGGCCATGGCATAGGGCTCTGCATAGCCACGGCTTCGCCGCAATGCAGTAGCATAAACTAGGCTTTAGGTAACAACAGTGAAGGAATTAAAATCCATCATTAAAGCGTCATTAAAGTGATCTTTGCAGAATCATTGGATACCCTGATTGCAGAACTTGAGAAGCTGAGTGAGGAATCGGAGTGTCTGGATTTGCGATTGTCCTGGA
The DNA here is from genome assembly GCA_900302635.1 of Chatrabus melanurus. Lineage (NCBI taxonomy): Eukaryota > Metazoa > Chordata > Actinopteri > Batrachoidiformes > Batrachoididae > Chatrabus > Chatrabus melanurus. The sequence continues at coordinate 2,714 of OMMV01233860.1, read as the reverse complement.
TCAAGGCTAAGACCCAGGCTTTCAATGATTTCCTTGACTCGGCCATCAGAAGTGTGTCTGTGTGTGGTGAAAGTGTTGAACTTTCAGAGACATTTCCTTATCTCACTAGAAATATTATGCGCCTGATTTACTCAAGGCTTGCGTGTATAAAAAACATGCACAATCTCCATACCACCCGCAAACAACAGTGCACACAGAGGATTGCGTCTTTCCAATGAGCAAAATGCCGTGGACTGTCCATTTGATAAGTTTGCCTTAATGAATATGCAGTTGGGGTGTGTCTACCCGAGTGCACAAAATACTGGGGGGAGAACATGCAAATCAACTCTGGAGCTGTCCGCAGTGCTGCCAGCCACAATCCACAATTGTGCCAGGCAGCAACCTCTGTGGCTCACTGTGGCACCTCTGTAGCCCACTGTTGCATGCTTCTTTGATCCACCCATGACCCACCCGCAATTAACAAGAATTTTATTTTTTAGTACTTGGCCCAGCACAATCTGCAGATTAGCCGCAGTACTCACTGATACAGGCGAGAGCCGCACATCTCTAATAGAGACACAAGGAATGGACACTGAGTCTATTTACAGCAGAGCAAATTAAATGAATAAAATCAAAATATTCTTTATTCATCTGGGGTGCTTTTCACAGCAGTAGTGCTGAATCCAGGCTTGTGCCACACACTGCACACCTCCCGTGAGATAGCAGACAAACCATTTTCATGGCACATTCATTTTTAATTTGGTAAATGTTGAATAAATTGAACACAGCGTTAGTTCAGGCAGGCCTCGAAGTCAAGCTCAGGCCACATCAGCTGACAGCTCAGCTGACTTTTACTCATTATATGGGATTTTAGTAAATCAGGCCCTATAGTTGTAGGCATCGGTGCATACATGCACATGTGTACATGTATGAATCTACATACAGAGTGTGAAAGATAAAAAATAGGTGTGTGATAACGTGAATGATTGTAGAGTGCTGCACTAGATTTATTCACAGCTTCACTCGGTGAATGATGACTGCCCCAGAGGTGACACTTTATTGGTTATGAGTGATTTCAATGTGACCACTGGCACCAACAGGGCAGGTGTGGTACGCATGGATCTGGTAACCATTGTGAAAATGGCTCAATGCTCTTTAACTTTGCAAAAAGCCAGGGGCTTCTATGGTATTCTAATCATGGCAGTGTTGCCAAGGACATTGACCCTGTTCTCAAGGGAAAACGCTGGAGAATTCTGCAGAACTGTAGGGTTTACAGAAGTGCCCAGTTTGTGAATTCTGTCCATGGACTTGTTGTGGCTTCCCTGAGGATTCAGTTGAAGTCTCGCAGTCTACTGTCTGCTCAGTGCCCAAGATTAAATCTGGCGAGACTTCAAAATCAGACTGTTTCTCAGGAATTTGCATGCAATCTGGCTGGAGGACTTGCACACATGGACACAACTGTTGATCTGAATAGATTGCAGGAGCTCTTCCACAACCACACCTTAAAAGTGGATGAGGATTGCATTGAAGTCACCAGCACCCAGAGGAGGAGGTGTTTCATGTTTGAGGGCATTGCAAATATCATCCAGAGAAGACAGCTTGATGGAAATTCCAGGCTGCATAGGGAGCTGAGAAAGCAGGTTGTGATGGCCCTGAGAGTGGAAAAGGAGGCATTTGTCAAAGGAATCTGTGATCAGGTGAATTACCATCTGTGGTCTAGTGACCCTTGGCCTGCTTACAGAGGAATCAAAGCACTTTGTTCCTCCAAACCTACACCTTGTCTCACTGCAGTTATGGCAGAAGATGTTCAGTCCTGACATATGGCTCTGCTGTTCTGTCATGTTGGGCCGGAGATTTTGAGCAGTTGTATAAGGATGAGCCTTGTGCTGGATGTCCGACATCTCCAGTGCCAGGGTACTTGTGGCTGATTCTCCAGTCAACTGCTAACCACCGAATATTTGTGATATCACAAAGGCCGTGAAACAGCTGAGGGCAGGGAAAGCTCCAGGGATCTGCAGCATCATAGCTGAGCTCCTCCAGACGGGTGGAGATGCTGTCCTCCTGCCATTGCAAACAATCTTTGCTTCAATCTGGGAGATGGGTATAATCCCTATGGACTGGAAAGGTCTTGTTCTCCCAATCTGGAAAAAAAGGGTGATCGCATGGATTGTAATAAAAAAAAAACCGGCTTGTGATGCCATTTTATTGTTTATGATGATGAATGAGCCTTTATTGTCACTAGTCACAAGTACCAGCGAAATTGAACCATCAACCCGTCCGTACATACATAAACATACAACAATATCACTGGGAAACAGGACAAGAAGACAGGCATGGGGAAAGGAAATTCGGCATACATGAAGGGAAGGTAAGGAGAAAAAAAAGCAACCCCCGTACTATGCTCCTTTGGGAGCACAGTGTGGGAACACGAAAAAAAAACACCTCAGCAACATAAGCACATTACATTTTACAGCATGAAACACACGACTTGCATGGGGGGAGGAGTAAGGGAAGTGGAAGTTATCCAGTGCAGCAAGCAGCCATCCAGGCCTGCAGCCGAAAGGCGCTTCAACAGACCTGCCTGTCTGCACTGGTGGTGCAAAGCAGCGAAGGCGTGGGATGGGGGGTATAGGGAATGTGTGTGTGTGATTATCTGTATATGTGTAAGTTCATGTGTGTGTGTAAGCCTGATGCGTCTCTTCGTCTGTGTTCCAAGCCAGAATCTCAGTCCGCAT
>OMMV01233859.1:0-10292 GCA_900302635.1 Chatrabus melanurus | reverse complement strand
TTGCGTCTCTCACTGCACACCTGAATCCACTCCTTATCACAGCACCTGTGTCTTGTCATACTCGTTACTCCTCCACTACTTAAGCCCCACACTTTCAGTTCTCCGGTGCCAGTTCATTTGTGTACATGCCCTGCGTCTCTCTCTTTTTCTCTTCCGTGTTTTTGCTTCCACAGTTTGTTAGTCTGTTGTGCCATTTTGTGTGTTCCAGTGTTAACTGTTTGTTTGTTTGTTTAATAGCCTTGGTGGTGCTTCCCTCGTCTCCTGGTGTTGCCCTTGGACTTCTCCCTCAGACTCTGGACTTCACGCCAACCTGGACTCACTCACGCTCCTTATCACCACGTTTGCTAAGTACTCCTGTTTTGTTTCTGACCCTGACTAGCCCCACCGTTTGATTAAGCTTCTTTTATTCCCTTACTGTTAATTTGGATTTGACCTTGCCCCGTTTTGTGACCTTCACTCCCGGACTCCGTTATTTTGTGTGTGTTATAAATAAACCAGTTTATTTTATTCACTTATCCTTTGTCTCATCACTGAGTTATCCGCATATTTGGGCTCATCACAAAAACCCTTATATCACAACATGAGGTGAGACAGGCACTGGATGGAGGTGAAGTGATGGTTAACTGGAAAACAACTGCGGAAGTTGTGAGGGTGTGACATCTGTGTGATGGCAAGACTGGTGACCCCTGAGCAGAGAATGACACAGGTGTTAGGTAAAAGCTCGTTTTGGAGTGAAGGAACTGTGACAGTGAAATACGGCTTGAAACAATCAACGAAGAAGCCCGAACACCCGTGAACCTCGAAGCCAGTGAACAGGAAGTATAGCCACTGAAAATGCATAAAGAGCACATTTCAAAGTAAAAGCATGGAGAATCATTAACAAGGAGAATTTGATGAAGATAATGTGAGGAGAAAATTACAGAGAAGAAACACTGTTGAGTATGAGGAATAATCAACATGAAATACAGAATAGCATGCGAGGAATGATTATCATGCAGGAAGAATACGAGGAGAAGGTAAGTAACAATTATCTGGTCGAGTCACAACCCAGGAGTCAAAACATGGCCTCAGCAGGTGACGAGGAAGGGCAGATGAGTCCAACAGGCAGCCCCTACTGAAGCCCGTATCTCATGGAGCGGCGAATGCTGACGAACGTTACGATTTTTGGGTTTAGTCAGGGTTCATCAGAGTTCTTAAAAGGTTGCAAAACAGTTCTCAAACAGTTTTTGTTTGTTGCACAGAAATTTTGAACATGAACCAAAATTTCTTTGCGAATGTATTTTTCTGCAAACAGTTGTAAGCATTTGCAAAAGGTTGTAAAACGTGTCGCTAAAGTTATTGTTGGTTCGCCACGTCATGAACACAAGCAAAACCTGCAGTGGCAACCAGACAAAGCGAGGTGAGTTCTGATTTTCACCAATGTTCGTCAGAAAAGCAGCTAATCCAAAAATTGCAACATTCTTCTGCATTCTCCGTTCCGTGAGATACTAGCTTAAATGTACTTATCATCATCTGAAGCTCAATAAAGAGAATATAGCCATCCCCGTGGTGGTTTGGCCCCTGGGAGAAGATGTATATCTATATCTATATCACAATCGGAAGGTTGATTAGGCATCAAGGATGATGCTCTGGTCTTACTGAATACTTCCTTCAGGTTCCTGCAGTCCTCAGGGATGCCAGTGAAGTCAGGAGGGTAGACTGTTGGCTGCTGCAGATTAGACTGAGGTAAAATCTTAATACAGTTAGATTTACAATGGGTGGACCAATTACAAATGTTCCTGTGGACCATTCAATCAGAGGGCCATGAACACATAACCGAGGAACCCAAGTACTAACGGATTCAACAGTGTCAATGACATGAAACTGAATGAATTGATCAATTGAGTTTATTTAGTAAGATAATGTGGAAGATACAAATATAAAATGCACATTAAAATACTCAGATAACACAAAGTGTAACTTATTTCCATTGTAGTCCATACAGAACGTTTACCTGGCAAGATGGGTCGGAGAGGATCAGTTCAATGTGAAACCTCCGCCAGCAGCCAACGGCCCAGGGCATTGGCCCATATTCTCTCTCCCAGGGGTTCAAGGGGAATATTTAATTGCTGGGTCAGGTGTTTATCAATGAAGTACCTTAATCCCCAAGTTGCTCCTAGTGTGCAGTTGAGTGCCTTGCATGGCAGCACCCTGACATCAGTGTGTGTGTGTGTGAGAATGGGTGAATGTGAGAATTGTAGTGTTTTGAACATCTCTTTCAGATGGAAAAGTACTATAGAAATGCACAAGTAGTGAAGTTTTCATTGGTGCCGGAGTTAATGAAGACACCGAGGTCCAAGGGTGTCAGGAATTATGGGCTGACCCGTGACGGACTTTATGGAAGCGTGGCTCATCAGGAATCCTCTGTTCACTGATGAGCTTGGTCTTTTACTGTGCAATTGGCAATGAAGTGCCCCGAGGCTCTGCAGTAAATACAAGGCCCCATTTTTACTCATCGCTGTCATTCCTCTGGTGATAGTCGAGAATGCCCAATCTGCATGGGTTCCTCCGAACCTAGTAGGAGAGAGCGAGGTGACCGGGTAGAGCCTGAAGGGTTGACCACCGCCAGTGGCCTGGAATGGAGTGGATTCATTCTAGTTTATAATCATGTAGAAGTTAGTCTATTTTTATGGCCAAAACCACCAGATCATCAGTCTGTAGGCAGGTTGAGTGGTGCGAGGTGGTCTTTATCTTGTTTTTGAAAGTCCACAAAAGAGTCAGATAGTGCCAGTGCATTCCAGTTGCTGTCCACTGCCAAGGTTCTGAACTTGATGGCATAATCTAAAACTCTACCAGCTCCTTGGTGTAGAGACAGTAGTCCACGGACAGCTTCACGGCCAGGAGCCTCACCCTCAAACTTTTAGCATCATTTGGAAAAGATTTGAGCTGTACAGCAGGCAGGTGATCCTCTGTTCCATTCTGCCACCGCCCACTCCCTGGCACGAACCGTAAGATCAGTGACAATGAATGTGACCTGGGAGGTGTCCATGTTATAGGAGCTGGGCTGGAGGGAAAAGGTCATGGAACAGAGTGACAAGAAAGATCAGTATGTTTCTGGATCTCTGTCATACTGTTCAATTGGTGGGTGTCGGGGCTCACTGCAGCACACAGGAGTCGGCCCTCGAAAATCAGCTGCTTTCTGGGTTGCCGGTGCTGCAAGAGGAGCCGCACATGCTCCTTTTGGAATCAGCTGCTGGTTAGTCAGCAGCTCTAGATGAGAAATTATGCTTTCTTTGGATATCTGCAGAGAGTGAAGCACATTGGAAAAGCCTTCGAGTTTTCTTCCTGAGTGTGAAGATGTTGAGGCTGCTCTGTGAGAGCTCTTCCTAATGGATCATTCTCCGCAGGATCAGTCATGGCCAGATTGTACTGTGGTGGCAAGACTGGTAACCCCTGAGGAGAGAGTGACGTGTGTTAAGTAAAAGCTAGTTTTATTGCTCAGCTCTTTTGAATCAGTCAAAACAATCAGCATAAGAAGTCCATATCAAAAAGACATCCGGGTAGGAACAGGCAGTAAGGATAGTCGAGGACACAGTTAAGGAGTCAGTTCACGGGAAATCCGTCCGTCCAGCAAATGTGTCTGTGGAGAAAACAGCAAACGAGTTATCCAGTGAAAGAGGCAGAGGGTCAAAAGGGTCAAGGCTAAACTCAAGAAACATGTAGGGGCAGCAAAAATCGGCAACTGTAGATCAAACACAAGGGAAGTATGTGAGAAAGCAGGCATTAGAGCAAGTCAATCTGGCATTGGAGTGAAGGAACTGTGATGGTTAAATAGTGTTTGAAACAATCAGCAAGGAAGCCAGAACACATGAGAACCCAAAAGCCAGTGAACAGGAAGTATGGCAACTAAATGTACACAAAGAGGAGATGTCAAAGTAAAAGCATGGAGAATCATGAACAAGGATGAGAATTTCAAAGATAACATGTGGAGAAAAATTACACAGCGAAGAAACACTAGAGAGCACGAGGAATAATCAACACAGAGGAAAATACTGACTAGTGTGTAAGAAATAATTATCACGAAGGATGAATACTAAGGAACATGAGGAGAAGGCAAGTAGTAATTCCAAAAGCAGAATTAGAACCCAAGAATCACAACATGAGCAACAGAATGTGAACCATGACAATCTGGACAGACGGCGGAAGACAAGCAGATTTGGATCGTATTGGACTGGGTCCAGATCAAAACATGCTTTACCTAGACTTCTCAAATCTGGACTGGATCATTCCAGAGAGGCTAAGGTTTCTTTAAAACATCATTTCAGATTTGTGAAAGTTTTATTCTATTTCTGAAAATGCAATAAAGTGACATGTGACGTGTTTTAAAAAATAACTTTTGTTTGCTTTATATTCTTGATTTATTTTTGTTTTGTTTTATTCTGCTATAAAAGGGTTAGGGTTAGGGTCCTCACACATGTAGCACGGGCTCACTCTCACATACGTATGTCCTCGCACATACATACGTCCTCACACATGTAGCGTGGGCTCACTCTCATGCTAGCCTGCGGTACCGGTGCAAACAGCCTCCACCAGCTTGAGTTACTGGTGCGACCGTGTTCGCTGGCTAACGTGTGGGTGTTTGCTCGCCTACCTGCTCCGAATCACTGGACAGCAGTGTGTCGAACCCCTCTGCTGAATGTTTCCACGTTGGCAACAGTCCCGCTTGTTATAATGGAGCGCTTGGCTAACAGCTGCCTCTGCTACATACGTTGTGAAAGGCTGTGATGCGTTTGAGGTCTGCTTCCAAACACCGGGAACATGATTTTCAACACTTTTCTCTCATTTTCTCTCTCTTTCACCATTTGCTGGCTCAAACATCACAGTGTGAATGGGCCTTAAGAGCCCATCTGTCCTGCTTGGTGCTGTTCCCTGACCAGGCTGTGATGTTTCCTGACAGGATGCTTTGAATGGTGTAGATGAAGATGTTTTGTTTTTTTTAAGCATATTAAGTGGCAGTATGAAGTCCTTTAAGCGTCTTACTGTAGATCTGAAAGACACTGACAGGCTTTCTTAACCAGGGTATTGATGTGCCAGGACCATGACATGTCCTGCATGATGTGAACACCTAGTTTGTGAAAGTTGTCCACTTTCTCCACTGGTTTCCCATTGATCATGTGGGTTGGTAGCTTTTCTACTGCTTTGTGTGCTCTTATGCACTCTCAGCTCCTTTGTCTTCATAAAGGTCGCTCTATGCTTCTGCGTCGCTGCGAAGCCCCTCCGCGAGCTACGGCGTAGCTTTGACGCGCACCTCCCAAAATTATAACCAGCACGTCGAGACGACGCAGAGCGCAAGGGCTGTGATTGGTCCGCGACACGGCCAGCCTCTGGCCGGCATGAATCGGCGTGCTGTGTGTGTTCTGGTGGTTTATGAATGTTGCAAATAACAAACGAAAATACCTGAAGTGCATTTATCCGCCCTTGTGTCGTAATATTTGCCTGTCCTCCGCCTCGATTCGTTCAGTGGACGTACAGACGACCTCCACACGTGTCTCCGTTTTCATTTTCGCCGCCACATTTTCAATAAAAGCATTTGCTGTTCAATATTGATCATCTCCAACTGCAACACCGCTCTTTTTTATTTATTTATTTCTCTTGGTCGCGATTGATCACAGCAGGAACAAAGCCGGAAGGTAAACAAATGATCAACAGGTTTGTGCCCCCTTCTGTTCTGGCGGTGAATTGCACAGCGACACGGACCAACGCGACGCAGAACTTTGAAAGGTGCACGACGGCGGCGAAGCTACGGCGTGGCCCCGCCGTAACTTCGACGCAGAAGCATAGAGCGGTCTTAAGAGTGCAGATTTTATTGATTTTTGATTTTATTGATTTTATTCATCCTATCCACCATTATGTTTGTCTATTTGGCTTTGCCAAAAAGACCATAATAATAATAATAATAATAAGCTTATGGTCTGATACCGGCAGGGTTTTTTGTTTTGTTTTTTGAGTGATGTTACACAACACAAAATAACCCAGCATGAGCGATGGAAAGCGAGCAGCCCAGAGAGTTTGGAGAAAGGAAAAGATGTGTATGTGTATGAATGGATTCAAAGCCAAGATGCTGACAGTCTCCACACAGCATTCACAGTACCTGTTTATTGGCCAGCTATAATATCGAGCAACTTGTTGGGGATCCTTCGAGCATTCAGTATGTCCCAGAGAGTAGCCCGCTCAACCGAGTCAAACGCTTTGTAAAAATCAATATAAGCTGCAAAGGAGCAATTTTAATATTCGTGCTTACATTCGATGAGTACTCACAGAGCTAGGATGTGGTCAATGGTTGACTTCTTGGGTGTGAAGCCAGAATGCTCCAGTAGCTGAGTGGCAAGTAACTTGGGCTGGTAAGAATAATCCTTGCAAGCACCTTTCCTGACACAGAGAGCAGTGTAATACCAGATCCAAATAATCCAGGTGATCACACTTTCCTTTCCAAAGTGGGAAAACAAGTGTTTTTTTCCCCCAATCCATAGGGATGATAACTGTCTTCCAGATTCAAACAAACATTGTTTGCAATGCCAGGAGAACAGCTTCCCCACCCACCTGGAGGAGATCAGCTCCAATACCTCAGAACTCTAAGGGCTGTCAAACAGTGACGTATAACAGAAACGTATGCCAACGTATGTGAATTTTTTCCAATACGGTGATGTACGTTGAAACAAGTTAGGGTCAAGTAACGCATAAGTAGTACTCGTTTAAAGCACATGGTCAAACGTTGTTGTACGCAGAGGACGTCAAAAAGTTTTGAGCATGTTCAAAATTCACGTGTGACAACGTATGCTTCATACGTTATGCAGAAGTTACAGGTACACTCGGGGAAAGTGAGAAATAAGTAGTTCCTTACCGTACAGCTGCCGTTCTGCAAGCATTCTCCTGGTCCGGGGGCAGAGCCGATCCCAACAGAGAGCCACAGAAAGCCGTCACGGAGGAGGCGAAGAGGACGGACATCCAGACAAAGCTCTGTGCTGATTGTTCAGATGTCTGTGGAGATGACGGCTGGATGATCTTTTTTTTTGGATCTCCCCCTGTCCACGGCTGGTTTGCGGGACTTCTTCACGTTCTTGAGCAGCATGGAGAAAAAGGACGTGGATTTCTCGGCACCGTACCATACAGCTGTCATTCTATGAGCATTCTCCGGTCTGGAGGCGAAGCCGATCCCAGAGACCCACAGAGAGCCGTCACAAAGGAGGAGAAGGGGACGAAGATCCAGACAGAGCTCTGTGCTGATTGTTCAGATGGCTGTGGAGATGACGGCTGGATTTTTTGGATTTCCCCTTGTCCATGGCTGGTTTGTGATACTTCTTCACGTTCTTGGGCGGCGTGGAGAAAAAGGAGGTGGAACTCTCGGTGCTGTGTACACTTGAAGGTACATCACATGACAGTCTGAACGCTGCACGCTGGGCAGACGTCGGGCAAACACTGATTATTTTATATAGAAGTGAATCAAACACTATAAATAGATCAGACATACGATCTGTATCCGTTCGATTCGTTATGTATACGATAGCTATACGTGTCCTCTACAGCATTTTCGATGCAAAGTTAGGCGTGTTCCAGCATGTTCGGACGTTGCCAATTTTTTTTTAAACGCTAAGCATAAGTTTCTGTTATACGCCACTGTGTGACAGGGCCTTCTGGAGCTTTCCCCACTCTCAGATGTTTCACGGCCTTTGTGATCTCACCAATATTTGGTGATTTGCACTTGACTGGAGAATCAGCCACACGAATCCTTGCATTGGAGATGTCTTATATCCCAGCAGGAGGACCAGCCTTATAAAACTGCTCAAAGTAGCCGGCCCAAGAGGACAGTACAGAGAAGGCATCTGTTAGGTCTGAGTCATCGACCACCGTGTCTGCAATGGGGTGAGGTGTAAGTTCAGAGAAATGAAGTGCTTTAATTCCTCTGCTAGCAGGCCAAGGGTCACTAGACCATAGATGACGAGTCACCTGATCACAGATTCCTCTCACAGTCAGCTCGTCTACTCTCAGAGCCATCACAGCCCACTTTCTTGGGATAGTTGTGTTAGAGAGGGAAATATGTTCATATGAATGAATGGATTCAACGTCAAGCTGCAAACAATCTCCACAGCCTGTACTAAAATTAATGCAAGGTGCAAACTATGAATGGCAAATTAAATATGCTTTATTATGAAATTTAGAAAAAAAGTGATGTGAATCGTTGCATTGCAGTTCTATCACTGAAGGAGAACACTGTCAGGGGCAATGTGTAAAGAGGGAAAATGATGTTGCGGCACACTTAGCTTGTTTGGCAGTTTAGGTGACCATGGTCCTGGTGCACCACATTCAATGAAACTTCTTAACATTAAATAGGTTACAATATGATTTGTCTGCTGTGGGTGCAGGTTTGACCACATTGTGGTATTGCAGGGAATTAAAAAAAAAAAAATCTAATAATCATTGACAATGTTAATCATCTGATTTGAGTTTGACATACAGTACTTTGCAAAAGTTTTAGGCATATGCACTCTGGCTGACTTTTGATAAACAATGGTAAAGACTATCTAATATTTATTAATAAATTGTTTAGAAGCTTGACTGCATTTCAACTTTAAAGATACATATGTTTTTATGTGACAAACTAAATACATTCTTTTAGATGATCTCCCAAAGGCTTTCACAATTATTTTAGTATTGAGTAATCATCGACAGCTGCCTTCACGCTGTCATGTACCAGGCAGTACCAAAGAAATTTTTGTTTTTTTGGGGTTTTTTTATAATGAGGTTTGTAACTTCAGAGTTGACTAGTTGCTTTAGTGAAACAGAAAACCATGGATGTTTCAGTTTTGATTTTGCTTTGACCCAATGATGAATATGATATGTTATATTTTTTAAATCAAAATTCTAGGCTACTAAAAAAAACTTTTGCACAGTATTGTATGTGCTGAAGAACATTGATTTTAGCTGCTGTTCAGCTTATATTTGTTAGAATATAAGAACTACTTTGACGCTGTGGATTACTAAAACCCTTGCTGAGAAACCAGTCCTCACGTTGTATATCAAAGCTTTCATGTCGTCTCAGGTCCTGGACAGCTGCACAGTTACAGTATCTCCCACAGATGACCGAGGCGGTCACAGAGTGGCAGCAAAAGGCCTGCGGGACCCGTTGCTCTGAACGGATCAGGTTCAGGCTCAGCTCACATCCAGCTGTTCCTTTCTCTCACATACTAAGAGGAAGAAGGTAGGGAGGGATGGTGGAGGACGAACAAGCCCACACACATCTTCACTGCTATCGGCCTGTTCTCCGGGTTTATGACACAGTCACTGTCAGAGCATTCAGTCAGAAAGTCGAAGCTCACCATTATCATAAAAACACAGACACAGCATGTCTCCATCAATTGCTGTGTGAGGAATAAAGATGATAATTCAAATAAAAGGTGTTTATGAGGCTGTAAGTTATGGTACTTACTAAGGTGTTTCAGATTTTTTATGAAAAATTTTGACATTTGAATTTCCTCACTTACCCATTCATTGTATTCCAATGGAAAAAGAACTCTTCATGCGAAGTCTTATTGAAATTTACATGTATGTAAAGATGCCTCAAACAGGTTAATATGTACTAGTAGACAGTGCCTGTGAGTATGTACCATGCATGAGTGGTGTTTATAGTTGAGAAAGAATACAGTGATGAGGATGATGCTGCAAAGGATACAGCCAGAGACCAAACTCATGTACCCTTGAATTTTTAAGAACTATCTCCTCAAAAATTTCCAATTTATTCTTAGCCTATGCCTACCTACAGGCGGAATATTGTGGTCAGTGACTATATATCATTGGGTATTCTGAATAAATGTGTTCTCATAATTATCTTGTCAGCACCTCCTGGTACACTACGTTACTTATGAAGCAGCGTTTCTTCTGCAGAATTTTCCACTTTTACAGTAACATAATATTCAAATATATGTGCATCCATGATAGCATATAGCACAGTGGAGTGGATGCTCTCCAGAGTGGATTGAAAGGAAAAATGCTGGAGTTGTTTCTGTGTGTGGACAGTGAATCCTTTTCTTTTGAGAAACAGTGCAGTAACATTAACCGGCAGAAGGAGGAAGCAGCGGTATGTCCTGTCACTGTGAACGTGTCCGTGAAGCGCAGAAAAAGAGTACCGTAAAATTCCGTGTATACGGCGCACCCGTTTATAAGGCGCACCCCGACTTTGGGGAATGTCCAAAAAAAAAAAAAATAAAATCATAAAAATTTCCACCCAAACCTTCTTGACGCTTCTCTGTACCCCAGGC
>OMMV01233857.1:0-16194 GCA_900302635.1 Chatrabus melanurus | reverse complement strand
AAAGACTGAAAACAAGTGTCACATTAAAACAGCAGCAAGAGAGTTTGTAGGCAGATAAACGGGTGTAAATAAAAGCTGAGGCTACAGGTGAGCAGCTAAGTTAGCTGCACTTAGCAACAAGTATGTCAACGGAGGAAAAGTCGAAATTAAATAAATAAAACAAATAGAAGAGGGCCTAACTTCAAGGTCATGTCAAGTTTTAAAAATAAAAACCCGTGTTACTTAACGTTTTTATAATCGCCACCCGTGTTTCATACAGCTAGCTTTGGCTAACAGCTAACCGCGTTAGCTAACTCGCTACTAGCTGAGCTTTATGAGCGTTTTACAGTTTGCAAACATTCCTGTTGCTTTTCTGTCCGTTTAAATTTACGAACCGCAACAGCTAAACAATAAGTGGACAAGTTTTCTCTTACCTGGTGTCGAAAAGCAGCAGCACAGAAACGTTAACAGCTTTATTCCCAGTCAGAGGTGGAAAAATGAACCTGCCAGTAATAAAGTTCAGGCTCTAATGATGAAAACGATGATGATGAGTCAGTCATGAGGAAGAACAAGTGCACAAATAAGAAAAACTTTTTTCTTTTTCCCTGAAGAGGAAATCCCTGCCCTCTTTGGATCAACCCTCCTCTTTAACCACTGTGGGAATGCTTGTGAAGATTTTATAAAGCACACAAAACATAATCTTTATGTGCATCACTGTGTGGCTCCTATCATCCAAATTCAAAGACTCTCATGATGACATGAGAAAGATTCTCATTATTATGAGGTACTCAGTCATAACTGTGTGAGATAGTATTCTGATATACAGTATTGTGCAAAAATCTTAATCGCCCTGGTGATCTGTATAAATGTAATTTTTGAAGAATTTCTCACCCACAGACTATTATTTCCAAATGATAATTAAAAAAAACAAAACAAGCAAGAAGCTCATTTCAAGCTACATGTAATTTCAAAATCACAGATACAGTGATGTGAAAAAAATAGCCGATAGTCGAGTGATGTACGGAGTGAATGGGGTCCGTGAGAGAGAGAGAGTTTCTGCACAGAAATGTACTAAATCCGAGAAATAAGCATTTATTTTTCAATTGTTTAACAGCGGTTATGTTTGAAAACTGAAATAACACGATCACAAGTCCACACAACCCTACAGAAAGGATTTTGTATGCATGTACCCTAAGCAGACACTTCTTCCTTCTCTCTCTCTCAACATACAGTGTTGTTAAAAAAATGTGTTCCCATTTGAGCTTTTACACATTTAAATTTTTTATGACATCAAACTAAAATTTAAAATTAAAAAAAAATTCTAAAATGATGCAGTTTAAACTCACATTGAAAACATATCGACAATGTGGCATAAATGAAATAAAAATATCTAACCCATAATAATCATGTGAATAAGTATGCGCCCCCATAAGTATAACGCAAATAAATCATCACTTTACAGTCAGCTTTCTTTAGACACGTCAGAGGATGGATACATGAACATTTCCACGTCACTGAATATGTCTTGGACTTCATTTACATCAATCATTGAGAAATACAAACAGTATGGTACTCTATGGGTAAACCTGTGTCAAGTAGGCAGTTCTCAAAAATTGAGTGACCGTGCAAGAAGGAGACTAGTGAGGAAAGCCAACAAAACACCCATGACGACTCTGATGAAGTTATAGGCTTCTCTGGTTGTGATTGGAGAAATTGGTGAATATTGCAAGTTTTGCATTTTGCATCACCAGTTACAGAACATCATGGTGGAGTGGAGCAGAGAAGGATTTCCTTAAAAAAGAAGACTTGAAAGTTCAGCTACAGTTTGCCAGAAGGCACATGGGAGATGCAAGCCTAGATTTGATCTGTTCTGTTGTATGAAAGTTCCTCTCTGCTCCACTCCACTGTGAACCTGTGAGTGGTGATGCAACAGACAAAAGTTGCACTATCCACAATTTCTTCAGACACAGTCAGAGAAACGTATAACTTCGTCAGAGTCGTCATGGGTGTTTTGTTGGCTTTCCTCACTAGTCTCCTTCTTGGACGGTCACTCAATTTTTGAGAACTCCCTACTTGACACAGATGTACCATATACAGCACCATACTGTTTGTATTTCTTAATGATTGATGTAAATGAAGTCCAAGACATATTCAGTGACGTGGAAATGTTCGTGGATTCATCCCCTGACATGTCTAAAGAAAACTGACTGTAAAGTGATGATTTATTTTATTATGATTTATTTAAATTATTATGATTTATTATTTATTATCATACTAATGGGGGCACATACATATTTACACTATTATTTTGGGTTTGATATTTTTATTTCATTTGTCACATTGTAGATATTTGTTTTCAATGTGAGTATAAATGGCATCATTTTAGAAATTTTATTATGAAGAAGCCTGAATTATTATTTTTTTTTATGTCATAAAAAAATTAAAATGTGTAAAAGCTCAAGGGGGCACATATTTTTTCACAACACTGTATGTTGAGAGAGAGAGAAGGAAGAAGTGTCTGCTTAGGCGACATGCATACAAAATCCTTTCTGTAGGGTTGTGTGGACTTGTGATCGTGTTATTTCAGTTTTCAAACATAACCGCTGTTAAACAATTGAAAAATAAATGCTTATTTCTCTGATGTAGTACATTTCTGTGCAGAAACGCTCTCTCACGGACCCCATTCATTCCGTACATCACTCGACTATCTCCCTCACTCTTTTTCTTTTGCAGTCAAATTCATGAAAAAAATTTTCCACAGGGTTGTGTGGAGGCATGACCGTGTTATTTGAGTTTCAGAACATAATGGCCGGTAAACAATCAGAAAGTAATGGTTTAGTAATATGATTTAGTAATATTACCGAGCAGAAAACTGTCTGCCTCAATGACATCCACACCTGCTCCTAATCCATCATCAATCCAGCTTCCACTAACCACCCAGCTGGTGGCAGACATGTTTATGGGATATTATGTAAGTAAAACAAAATAGCTTTTTAGATTAATCTCGTGCATCAAAGTTCACCAGACTTGGAAGAGTTTGTACCCATTATATGTTTTTAATTTGGTGATTTATAAGATGATTGCAGTTATTGTTTGTGAGTTATTGTGTTAAACTGGATAGGTTGGACATCTACCTATCTATCCACACTGCATTTTACAGGGTACATGTCCAGGCTTTTTGGAAGTCTAGGAATTGTATTACAGAAAAAAAAACTAAGACCTTTTCACATTAATAAATATGGATTACTTTGTAGGTTTACAGGGCAGCGTGGTGGCCAAGCAGTTAAAGCAATCGCATTCAGTGCAGAAGGTTCCCGGTTCAAGGCCACCCCTGCCCATTCTCCATGTAATGTGGAGTTGCGTCAGGAAGGGCATCCGGCGTAAAACTTGTGCCAAATCAACATGCAGATCCATATCGGATATGCTGTGGCGACTCAGAGTTGAAACTGAAAGGACTTACTTTGTAGGTTTAAAACCCAATAATAACAATTGGGAACATGATATTGTGGGATAGTTCATCCCCAAAAATTGTTTTAAAAGTGATGCTTTAATAGTAAAAGCCTTTCACGATTTTGCAGAACTATAGCAGAAAAAAAAATTGCACAGGTTGTTTTCATCAGTGTGGGTTTGTTGGTTGTCTGTGAACAGATTCCTGTCTCCAGTTTTTGTGAGATCAACATAAATTTTTTATGATGGGTAGGTTATCACCCAAGGATGTTCCCATTAAATTTTGGTAAGAATCTACAAACTGATGTCACAAAAATGATCAAAAATTCAAAAAAATCCCAATCTCTTATAATGGGCAAAACATTGGATTTGAATGGAATTTGGTATGTATGTGCAGGATCAGACCCTCAAGTATCAGACCAAGTTTCATTTGGCGAAAATTTAAATTTAACATTGGAAATCCCATTTAACGTGTTCAGATGTGTACATCTCGGCGACATCCCAACAGATCAGGATGAATCTTGTCATGCTTATGTAAGATGGTAATAGCTATAAGCAGGTAAAGTTCTATCCGGATCCGGAAAGTCTTCTGGATCCAGCGGAACAAAATGTAAATTTCCAGGTGCCGGTATGTAAGATGCTGTTGTAAGGTATGTAATAGAGATAGAAATGTCCAACCACTACCAATATGTAGCTGGGAGAATGCTGATTCAGTAAGCTGTCAATGGATTTGAGCTATCTCCAACAGCTCAGCACATGACTTGATGTCAGCACTTGTGGTATATTTCTGATTGTTGTGTAATCTCTGCTGATGTCAGCATTTGTGGTTTATGTAATCACTATAATGGAGAATATAAATAGATAAATATTAATAAATTAGAAATTAAAGGAGGAAAAGCTCATTTATCACAGCAAAATGATTTTAATGTCTAGTGGTTTGCTTTCACAGTCGTAGAAATCATATATGCCAATCAAAGTTATTCTTCATGTTCACTAATTGATTTTGCAGGTGACAAATGTTAAAACCTTGGCGGAGGTCTGCGCTCTCCGAGTGCTTTTGTATGTTTTTAATTTGGTGCATTACAAGATGATTGCATTTACTGTTTGTGAGTTATTGGGTTAAATTGGAGGGGATGGACACATCTACCCGTCTATCCGCTCACTGTTTTTTACAGGGTGCATGTTCACATTAATAAATATGGGTTACTTTGTAGGTTTACAGCCCAATGATTCAATAATGATAACAAACGGGTTAATAACCAACAAATAATAAATAGATCAACATGATTGTGTAAAATCGTGGGATAGTTCATCCCCAAAAATTCTGTTTTATAAGTGATGCTTTAATTGTAAAAACCTTTCATGATTTTGCAGAACTTTAGCAGCAAAAAAATAAATGAATAAATAAAAATTGCACAGTACTGTATTATTGATGGACTACGTTTGGTGATGATCTGAGTCTCTAGATCTTTCTTTTTTTTTTGTTCCTTTTAACTAATTCTTTAAAACCAATGTACCCAGCAATGGCAGAAATTTATTTACCGGTAAACCACATTCACGGTTGTAGAATCTGTAATAGTCTGTTCTCACACATTCCAGGTAACGTTTTGAACTTCTATGAGAGATCTAAAGCAACATAAGACAGGGTTTGACCGTTCCGCAGCTCTTCAGAATTCTTCTCAACCGGCGGTACGTAAATCTTAAACCATCTGCGATAGTCTGATCCAGTAAAAACTGGGGTCGACCAGAACGGGTCAGAGTGTGCAAATTCAATAAACGGATGGCACACATTCGTAATGACATGGCGTTTGTCAATTCAATTTAGTTATACAGCGCCAAATCACAACACAAGTCAACCCAAGGCGCTACACACACCTTGGGTAGAAACCATTTTTTTCTACTGGTGCACCTAAAACAGGTGATTTCACTGATTAGCTAACGCCCTTAAGTGTTTCGTTTATTATTATTATCGATATAGGACGAAACCTCAAGCAGACCAGACTCAGTGGGTTGACATCTGCTTTGGCTGTACTAACAAATAACAATGTTATACTTTATTCATTAAACACAAAGGGACAGATTAACACAGGTTCCGACCCGTCCCAGAGGATTTTCGTGACACAAACAGTATGAATGGGGGTTAAAACAGTCAGATTCTACTCAGTCATCAGTTGGTGGAGATCAATTCCAAAATATTGATGCAAATTGCTAACAGACTACCAATGCGCTATCCCCACATACATGACCTCTGCGCAAAAGTAGCATATTGTGAAGTGGATCACTATATTTGGACCAAAATGCATGTGTAGACAATCAGTCGTACATTAAACACCTGGTGCCATTTTTTAAAATCAGGCTATATGCATTACTTTCAGATTTTCCTAAACTTTGGAAAAAGCCTTGAATTTAACACAAACTGAGATAATCTGCCTTAAAATGAGTTCATGTGATTAACTGAAATAATCTTAAAAACTAAAAATTTCCCCCCTAATCAGTTATCACAACTGAAACATTGTCAAGAAATGGGACTTTTGTCCAAATTAACTTTTGTTGGTTAGAATATGCATTACAGCTAACTTTCCAGTAGGTGGCACCATTGTGCCACAGTACCTCTTTGTATTGAATTGGTTGTATAATTTTATGTATCAGGGAAAATAAATAAAATAAATCCCAGTGACACTCTTAATTTTTGGTGAATTGACCCGTGTGCAGAAATGTAAATGTTCAGTGTTTAGCGTGATGCAGTCTGAGGAACGACACAGTCACTGCCAGGATGCTCATAAATGCATCTTGCTGCAATATTTACAGCACTAAGTTTTATTTGATCTCGATATGATGGGCAGACATCTCAAGCTGAAGACACCAAATGCTCCTCCTCCCGGGCATCGTGTAGCAAAAAAGAAAAAGAAAAAAGAAGCTCAAGTGCTTGTTTGTTGATCACGAGTCCAAAATGCAAATTAATATGATTTTCTGGATTAGAAAAAACCCCCAAAACAAAACATGAGACACTAACATGTAAAAACATTTTCTATGACAGGAAATACCTCAAGAATGACAGCATATCAACTATTTACAGAAACAATAATATATTTATATTTATATATATATATATTTTTTATCTTCTATACCCACTAAAATATACCAAAGAAGCAGCTATTGGTCAATCTGAGGAACTCGTTCGCCATCACCAACATGTTCTTGAAAACATTTTAAATATCCTTCAGCTGTAAATGTGAAAACTCCAAAAGAAGGAAAACAACAACAAAAAAAAAGAGACGTGTAAATAAATAAAAAGAAAAAAAGAAAAAGAAAGAAAGAACCAGACAACAAAAATCCCGTGTTTATCCTGTGTGCCGTTATGGAATACTGCAGAGTGCGAGGAGGTTAGCCACTTCAACCAGCTTCTCCAGTGGATTAGAGTTTTCGTCTTCGACCGTCCCACAGAGTTCCTCAAGTCTTTCAGTTCGTCGTTCTTTCACCACTCGAGTAAGCGAGATTCGGACATAGTTCAACGACGCGTGTTGTCGGCAACAGACAAAATAGAAGGGTACTTTAAGAAAAAAGGGAAAAAAAAGAAAAAGAAGTAGCGACCCAGAAATGAACTCTCTTGATGCCGTCTGGGAGGGGGACAGAGTCTGGACACAGGAAGGGACAGTGAGTGAGTTTAGCAGCCTTCTTGTTTGTCAAAAGTTTGTTTCACAGTTGATTCCAATATTCACTCAGGCTTAGCACAACGTTGGCAACATATATACAGTATATAAACTACAATCGTGAACAAGAGAGACGCAGGAGGTTTCGTCCTTAAATACAAAAGAAAAAAAAAAAGTGTCTTCTGGCGTCCACGTGTGGACTGACTGTAGTGTGTTTGCGTGTGTGGCATCTGAGGAGAAAAAAATAAGGTCCTGAGATATGCACTGAGGGGCCTCTGAAGAGGCGATGATAAAAGTGTGATCTCTATAAAAAAATATGACAAAAACAAAAATAGAGTTAAATCTATAGCGTCTACGTGTGCATGTGGGATGTACACAGTATGTTAGGAGGGGCTGGACCGTGGCAGGCCGAGTATTCGTCCATTGGTCTTTCCCCCGTTCATGTGCGTGAACGACATGTGGTGCTCTTCATAACTGCCCCTCAGGCCCACGGAGGGGGACTCGTCCCTGTCCAAGCACTGCTCCCGTTGGGAGCAGGACGACGGGTCCAGAGGGATGCTCTCCATGTTTTCCATGTCCAGGTCAAAGTCTTCGCTCTCGGGGGGTTTGTTCTCTTCACTGTAGAAGAAGGAGACCTCCTGGAAGGAAGGATGCAGGTCCTCTCGCAGCATATCGATGATCTCCTGGAAGGGGGGCCGCATCTTGGGGTTGTACTGCCAGCACATCTGCATCAGGTTGTGTCTGCGCGGAGGAGACAACGAGGGTGAGGTCAGTCTGCGGCAAAATAACCGCGGCAAAACTTCGTTTATTAATACTCGACTCATTTTCCTCGGCTTTGGAAAAGCTTAGGCATAGATCCTTTAAAATGCAGTGAGTGAATAGATAGCCAGGTCCATAAGTATTTGGACAGCAATGTTTTTTGTGGGGGTTTTTTTTGCCTCTGTGCTTCACCACAACGAAACTGAAATGAAACTTAACAAAAACATTGCATTAATCTTTTAGGAACTACAGGCATTTTTTATAATTAGTCCCTCCATTTTCAGAGCCCATAAGTAATTGGACAAACTAAATATAAGGGTTATTGTTAATACAAATCATCACTTTTACAGCCAGTTTTCTTTAGACGAGTCAGGGGACGGATACATGAACATTTCCAAATGTCTCATGATAACTTCATTAAGAAATACAAACACTACGGCACTATATGGCAAACCTGTCTGGAGTAGGCAGTTCTCAAAAACTGAGTGACAGTGCAAGGAGGAGACGAGTGAGGGAAGCCACCAAGACACCCATGACAACTGAAGGAGTTATAGGCTTCTGTGGCTGTGATTAGAGAAACTGTGCATAGTGCAACTTTTATCTATTGTAACACTTTATGATTGAATGGCACAGAGAAAGATTTTCTGAAAAATAAAATTTCAGCTACAGTTTGCCAGAAGGCACATGGGAGACTCGAGCCTAAGTCTGATCCATTTTCTTGTAGGAAAACCTTTACCCATCATGAAGCTGTGACTGATGGTGCAACAGACAAATGTTGCACGTCTTGTTAAGAAAATGAAAGCACTGTGCTTCCTCTGAAATAACGCAGGTACGACAACCTACGGTAAGTCTTGTTTGACACGATGTGTCATCAGTGTAACACAGCTTGCTGTTGCACTCACAGCCTGTCAGCGCAGTTGTCTGGCCGGTCCAGGTAGCCTCCATCCATGACGAACTTGAGAACCTGCTCATTGGACAGGCCCTGATACGGCTGCTCGGCGAGGGTGCTGATCTCCCACAGAACAACCCCAAACGACCTGGAAAACAGGCAGACAATTGACGACAACACGCAGAGAATAAGGTCAGACCAATTAGACCCCTGATGGTGTCAACGTGTCTGTAAACACTTGGAGGCTTCAGCAATTCTGGTAAACAGCAGAGGATCAAAAGATCAGATGGAGGCAGGCTGGTTACCCACATGGACTAATAATAATACTAATAATAGTGTATAACCTGTGGTAATTCATGTTGCATGTTTTTATTTTGTATAGAAATCGAGAAAATGAGCTCATTGCTTCTTTTGACTGCTCCCGTCATTCAGGGTCTCTGCAACAGATCCAACGTGGATCCGCTTCTCCTTTTGGCACAAGTTTTATGCCGGCTGCAACTCCATATCTACAAGGAGAATGGGCATGGGCGGGCTTGAACCCAGTACCTTCTTGCAATAAGGCAGGAGTGCTAACCGCTGCACCACTGTGCTAAAATCCTAATATTTAAGACTCCTGAACCGGTTATTTTCTGACACCCGACAATGACGTAACCACCACATCTGTTTTGCGTGTGTAAAATATGATGCAGGAAGAGTGGCAACAGTTAGTGGTGTGTTACTTTTCACTACACAACCTGCAGATTCAGAAATGCTCAATTCAATACAACAGATACAGCTGTAGCATTGTTTGGTTTGTACTGTGTTATTTATTTATTTAAAACATTTGATAAACCAAATAAATAAATCATTTTTTAAAAAATCAATATATTAATAATGGTTAGAATCATTAGTTGGAGTTGTACGCATTTCTAAAATACATTTTTGAGCCTCCTCCAGAAAACTGGATTTTTATTGTTTGATTTTAGACTTGGTTTTGGAATCATGTTGGACACCCACCAATAGTTAAAAACAGGTTAAAAAATGTATTTACTTTCTTAAATAGATTTAGGAATCATGGTGTCACTTACAGATTCAATATATCATTAGCCTCATAGCTTTCTATCTAATAGAAAGTGTGTTCTTTATGCAATTCAGGCAATTATGCTATGAGGCTAACGATATACAATAATGTGTAAAAATCAGTCATGAAAAAAAATTTTTTTTAATATAGCAAATGTGTAGAAATGTGTAGAAACGTGTGCCATCAGTTTATTTAATTGGCACAATTAATGAAAAACATCCAAATATCATAGAATTTCTGATAAACAGCGCTAAGCATTACAAACTAAAAATAAATATCTTGTGTGACTATGATTTACCTTTAAAAACACATTGTTTTGGGATAATTTTCCTAAGAACATCATCATTATCAGCCCATTATTCATTGTTTATTAATCCTCTGTTTGTTATCTTTATGGAATCGTGAATTGGATTACAAACCTACAAAGTAATCACATTTTTATTCATCTAAAATGTTGTTTCTTTCTTGGATAAAATAGAATATATCCTCTAATTTCTGATTTTTATGTTTTCATTCTTGAAAACTAACATTTAGAAATGCAACATTTAGTCTCTTAACATGTGAATGAGACCCCACAAATGAATAAATAATAAATTCACACAAACAGTCGGGGGATTAAGACTTTTGCACATTGCTGTAAAATTCATTCATTCGTTTGCTATCACTATAAACATTAGTTCCTGAATGCACACACACACACACGCGCGCACACACACACACACTAACCAGCAGTCTGAATGTGCCGTAAAGACGCCGTCCTTCAGAGACTCGGGTGCCATCCACCTAACGGGCAGCAGGCCCTTCCCTCCCTTCCTGTAGTAGTCGGTCTCATAGATGTCTCTCGTCATGCCAAAGTCTGGTTAGTGGAGAAAAAAAAAAAATCATTAAAAAGCCAACTATGATATTTATCATCTTTTTCTCGACAGCTAATTGGACTTAAATGCTGTTGCTGAGGTTTACTGTCAACATAATTTTTGGTGCACGTGCGAGTGCGAAGCTAACATCCAAGATGTAAAAAGTAAACTGTTATATAAAACAAACATTGCTTTGCATGAGCAGGGAAATAAAAGACTTTTTGACGGTTATGTATTGTACGCCTGAGGTCTTTGGAGTTCCATGCCTGCCATTAGAGCCTTTGCTCACACTGTCTTCTAACTTTCTGAATCGATTCCCATCAGAATTCAAATGCGCTGTTAATAGATTTGTGCTGAAAGCACCGCGAGAGAACATCTGAGAGTATTAATTTGTAACGTTCAGTCTACTGTGGAAACATATTTCATCCTTCACTGTTATCAATCAGATATCGGATCGTCTTTGGAGAAACGGCAC
Organism: Chatrabus melanurus; assembly: GCA_900302635.1. Lineage (NCBI taxonomy): Eukaryota > Metazoa > Chordata > Actinopteri > Batrachoidiformes > Batrachoididae > Chatrabus > Chatrabus melanurus. The sequence continues at coordinate 5,081 of OMMV01233857.1, read as the reverse complement.
GAGTAACGGGTGATAAATATTTCAGTTGTGCCTATTGTGCTTCAAAAAGTAAATACATTTTTAAAAAGGACTCCGCGAACAAAACTTCCGTCTTAATTTACCACCCGTTGGGTCTTACCTCCTATTTTGACGGTGAGATCGTGCGCTACCATGCAGTTCCTGGCTGCCAGGTCTCTGTGGACAAACTTCTTGGCGTTGAGGTAAGCCATACCGTCTGCGATCTCGGCAGCCATCTGAATCATCTCCTTCAGCGTGGGCGGTGGACGCCCGGGGTTGTTCTGAGGAGCGTAAGACACGTTTTCAGTGTGGGGTCTGAAGAGTCAGGAGTCGACGCTTTCTTCTCGCCACCAAACGCTAACTGGTGTCGAGTAAGTTTCATGCTTGAAAACACAGAGTTAAATAAATAAATGATCAATCAGGATTATTATTACAAAAAAACGCATCATCACCGCTTGTCAGCTGGTTTTGGCCGATGGATGCCGAGTCGGTTCATTTGATACTACGGCCATGTTTTCAGCAGACTTATCACCATAATCACTTTTGCTGAACGGCATAAAATAACTGCGATAAATTGTCGTATTCAGATCATTTTATGCCACTGCTGTGACAGCGTAAGTACACGCCGTCAAACAGCAACAAACCCTGCTGTTTATTCTGGCATCATGTTGGTTAAAATGTTGTGGCATTAATATGTAAACAAACACGCATGCAAAAAAACAACGAGCAATATCAAGGTCAGCAAAAATGAATGATGGCATGTCCGAATGTCGTACGATAAGTTGAAAATGTGATTATCGCGGCAGGTCCAATTTTCAGCCGTTTGAAAGCCGATAAACAGTGATTGCACTGGTACATAGTTCTGCTTTAGGCTGCAAAAACCTAAGAAGCCATCAAGATTTTCCACACAGAGGAAACATGTTATTTTAAAAAAAAAACACAAATATACGGCATCATATGTTTACAAGGTTAAAGATTTCCATTTAATGTTAAAACATTACCCATATTTCCTTATGTATAGGGGTGGGCGATATGACCTCAAATAAATATCACGGTATTCTTCCGTTTTTGGATGGTGACGGTATTATAACACAGTATTACTGGTTTGTTTTTATTGATTTTAATACTGTGCAGTGCTTTGAATTTATGGTGTTAAAGCGCTACATAAATACAATTATTTTGAATATTATTATTATTGTTGTTTTTATGCCCAAAATGCGGGTACCGTTTGAATGTATGGTTCAAAACAGGAGTTCAGTCCAACCACCAGGGGATGGCGCTAAGGCTACAAAAACCCCTTCACAGGTTTCTAGCTGTGTTTGGACAGGCGGGGTCGTTACCTCAGCATCGGGTCGTAGAGAGCGCAGATAACTCTTCAGGTCTCCGTGCGTCATCAGCTCCATCACCACCAGGGTGGGCTGGCCCTTTGACACGACACCCAACAGACGCACCTGCGAGACAAGGAAGAAGGGATGTGACCCCCGTTATTCCACAGCGTGAACGGGTCTGGTCACAGAACGGCGCCGTGGGTTTGCACATTATTACAGACAATCCCAGAGTGTCGACACTTGGCTTTTTTCTATTTGCATCCTAACCTGCATCGTTCTACGCCGGCTGTAAAGAACCTTAAGGGCAAAATTCACACGTCTATTAATGTGTCGTGACGCCGAGAGTTCTGCCAGTGCTCGGTCAATGTGGCAATCCCCCGTGTTTGTCTGCGTTGCTCCTTACCACGTGGTGACAGCTGAAAGCCTTCATGACCGAGGCCTCGTTCAGGAACTCGATTCTCTCCCTCAGGCTGGCCGACTCGTTGACCGTCTTCACCGCCACGTGCGTTTCTACCTCGCCTTTGATGATGTCCTTGGCGATGCCCTCGTAGACCATGCCAAAGGAGCCCTGACCCAACTCCCTCAAAATGGCAATCTTCTCCCGGCCCACCTCCCACTCATCCTCCTCGTACACTGTTGGCACATTTCATGGTTTTACCGCACACATCTTTCAATGGTGATGATTCTATGCGCAAAGAAAACCAGGCTAATAAGAAGAAAAAAAACCTCCATAATATTAGGAATTTTAATGTGCTGTAACACTCAGAATACGCAGGCGATTCGTTTCAGATTTCTATCCAACACTCAGTTTCACATTAAAAAAAGATGAAACGCCCAAAAAAATGACACTTCAAAATTACATTAAAAAGCTGCAAATTACTGCCAAAAGACATGAAAGATTGGATTTAAGTGCACAGGGAGGTGAAAAAAGCAACAAAGACAACAGCAGATTTATGTGGATTTTACCCATTGGGAGTTAAAATGTCACTTTAATGTGACGTTTCCACGTACCATTTATTTCAATTTCTGCGCCATTTACTAGTGTACATAAAAGAATGATTTTTAAACAATATAATTGCCTTCCATTATTGATTGATTGAAGAGTTTGCTGTATCCCAAAGGGGATGACATCATAGCACATCGGCCTCCACCCTCACGTGGTTTCTAACTGGGTCAATGGTTGCAAAGTGAATGGAGTCTTAATCCTGCCACCGACCATGATGGGAGTTTTTCGACAGGACGGGGCCACCTGCAGATCCAGGTGCGGATTAATGTCAGGCCAAGGACAGAGCAGGCAGGAGTTCAGTGTCTCGCTTCCAAACACAGTCAGGAGTAAATGGGATTTGATCCCTTGGGGTGAAGGACAACCCCTGAGCTCATGATCTAACCCCTATAGCGTTTCATTCGCAGTCAGGTCCACAAGTATTTGGACAGTGACACAAAAATCCATCGCAAAAACTATTTGGGAATCACAGCTATTTTTATACACAGTCCCTTCATTTTTAGAGACCATATGTAATTGGACAAACCAAATATAAGGATTATTGTTCAGAAAAGTCATCACTTTTACAGCCAGTTTTCTTTCAACAAGTCAGGGGATGGCTACGTGAACATTTCAAAGTGACTGAATATGTTTTGGACTTCATTTACATCAATCATTAAGAAATACAAATGGTATGGTACTGTATGGTAAATCTGTCTGGAGTAGACAGTGCAAGAAGGAGACTAGCGAGGGAAGCCACCAAGACATGCATGACAACTCTGAAGGAGTTATAGGCTTCTGTGGCTGTAATTGGAGAAACTGTGCATAGTGCAACCTTTATCCAGTTATAGAGTTTTATGGTGGAGTGGAACAGAGAAGGATTTATATATAAAAAAAAAATAAAAAAAAAAGACGTGAAATTTCAGCTACAATTTTCCAGAAGGCACACGGGCGACTCGAGCCCAGATGAAAATGGAGGAGGGACTGTGCTTAAAAATGGCTGTAATTCCTGAATGATTAATGCCATATTTTTAATACCCCTGAATTAAAGCTGAAAGTCTACACCACAAGCACACCTCGGTTGTTTCATTCCATATCCATGTGGATAGACAGAGACAAAATTACAAAAACGGTCACTGTCCAAATACTTATGGACCTGACTGTATACTTCTGTCTAATCTCATTTGTACGTAGTAACTGGCAGCGGCAGTGTTACTATATTTTTAAATAAAGGCATGCAGAACTAAAACAATGTATAACCACATTCACATTACTGATCAAGTGCCTCTTACCGTCATTAGCACTGAGGTACTCTGGGTTTGAAGAGGCGTAGATAGGACCGCTCGGGCCTTGTGTTTGTCTTTTGAAAAGAAGAAGAAGAAAAGACAAAAAAAAAAAAAAAAAGTGAGAAGCACGTATGAACAAAACCCACAAAACGGAAAGCAACATCCACGACACTGATCTGAATGTGAAAAATAAAAGGCGTACTTCTTCTTGAGCATGATGAATCCTATCAGAGCCATGAAAAGCAGGAGGGCAATGCAGATGACGGGTCCAATCACGATCTTCAGCAAGTTCAAAGGATCTCCTGTTAGAAACACATCCGCACAGTGAGACGCGTTTCAGATCAAGCACTGCAGGTGTTCACGAAACCCGTTTGTCAAACGGCCGCTGTGAACATCACGCGCTTCCAGGAGCAGATTTTGATGGTGATGCTAACGACTCAGCTGTCACCTGCTTCCCATTATGGAATCGACGTTTATTCACCTCCAATTATAGCCATTTTTCAGCTGGATTTGAACAAAAAAATTTTTGACAGATATTCAACCTCAAATAAAATGTGAAATGATTTACAGCTACAGAAAATAAACTGTGAAAGATTATTCTCGCTACTTCAACCACCAAGAACTTAACGCCTTTCATCAACGAAGAGCAGATAATGTTAAAATTAATGTCAGTTTTCCACGTTTTTGTTTTGCCTTACGTGTTATTTCTGACCATTATCTGAGGAAGTTTTCACAACTTGTGTCAAGTGGAGAGATTTTTACAGACTTGGGGAAGTTGAACTCCATTAAACTCGGATGTGGTGCAGAAAACTGTCCTTTAAAGCTACAGTGTGCAGGATTTAGGGGTGTTTATTAGCATAAATGGAATATAGCATCCATAACCATCTGTTCAGGACTGTATAAAGGCAGCATGAATCCCCGTCGCCACAGAAGCCAAACCATGAAGGGAAACTAAATCATGAGTGGTGACATCATAATGCAATCTGCGACATCACCACTAAAGGCGCAGTCGCACGTAGACATTTGGGCCAAGGTAGACAAACTTACTTGCAAACATTGGTGTCCGCTAACCTCCACCGATGAACGTCAACCGCGTCCAAAAATTTTCGACATGTTTAACATTCCTCGCCATTTGCCAACGTACCTCTGGCTAAGCTGGAGACCGTTAGAGAAAGTTCATCTCTGCTACGACCAAGTTAGCCTCTGTTAGCATCTGCTAGCCGAAGTTACTGGTGCGAGTGTCTACGCTGGGTGGTGCTTCGCCCTGCCTGCTCAGAATCACTGAACAGTGGTGTGTCGAACCCCTCTCCGGCACGTTGCCACGTTGGAGTGCTAACGCCAGCCTCAGCTGGGCTCCGCTAGCACCATGTTGTGGAATGCCGTGCTGCATTTTAGGTTTACTACCAAACTCCGGTAACGTGAGTTTTGCTGACATTTGGCCAGTTTTCTCGACTTTGCCCTGCATTCACCACATGCTGGGGTAAACAT
>OMMV01233856.1:0-12075 GCA_900302635.1 Chatrabus melanurus | reverse complement strand
GTATGATAGCCATCCTAGGGTGGTAGCAATAGCCAGGGAGGGGTCAATGAAGGATTACACAGAGGTCAAAATTTTTAAATCCTCCAATCATATTGAAATGTATACCATATTATTTGTTTGATCATAAAGATTCCAAAAAGGTATAGTTTGGACTATCTCTGAATGTCATGGAGTTATGGGGTAAAAACTGCAAAAAATGGTGAAAAAGGTCAATTTCAGTTTGTACATGGGTCAAAAATTAAAGTTGCTCCAATTTTGATAAAAAGTGAGGCAAATTACTGGTTGAGCTAATATGGTTTTAAAAAGGAATAGTTTGCACCATCTGTTATGCTTAGTTATCACGTTACGGGGTAACATATGTCATATGTCATAGAATTCGTTGGACGTTGACCTTGTTTGACCTTTACTTTGGAGACCAAACATTCAACACAGTCAAAGCTATTCCATTTATTAATCCTATTAGCTCAACCAATAATTTGCATCACTTTTTACCAAAATTGGAGCATCTTTAACTTTTCACCCCTGTACAAACTGAAATTGACCTTTGTCACCATTTTTGCTGTTTTTACCCCATAACTCCACAGCATTCAGTCATAGATAGTCCAAACTATACCTTTTTAGAATCTTTATAATCAGACAAATAATATGGTATATGTTTCAATATGATTGGAGGATTTTAAAATTTTGACCCCTGTGTAATCCTTCATTGACCCCCCTTACCTGGCTATAGCTACCACCCTGGGATGGCTATCATACATTTTTGTTTAGGCCATGGTATACTGAGGCTGGATTGTAAGTATTGTTTTGCCACCTTAAGTGGTACCAATTAGGTCAAAATTGGCTTCGGGCTCATGGACTAAGATAACCAGAGCATTTGCACTGCAGTCATGTCAGTGGCAATAGCTCAGTCCTGCAGTCCAATACAATAATCAAAAAATTCACCGGCAACTAGCACTTTGCTGTGCTTCCTTTTTAAAATTGTTTGTTTGCTTCGTCATGTTCATTTGAAGAGGAATAATAATTACGATGATGAATGAGCCCTGTCACGCTTGTCTTACATGCTGAAGAAGTACTGTGTACAGTGAGCATTTTGACACCTACCAGGCAAGTGACGGCAGTGGACTTAACACTTAACGGATCTCAGATGTCTCACAGCCCTGGCACTGCCTTGCACCCGCCCCAAACACTTTATCCCTGCTGACGTCAGCTATCCATTTACATTTAGGGAGACAGTCTCACTATATTCTTAATACCATTTCCAGAGAGCAGAGATACACACATGTACTGCTAAGAGCTTACTAAGAACTTCAGACTTAAAATCATCTTCTGCATTGCTGATTGCTGGTGACATTTTTGAATATTTTTTCTTTAGTGATTTTTTTGGAGGGAGTTCTTTTGTCGATATTTTATCTAGTTCACACATTAACTGGGTGCACGGAAGGGTAGAGCTGGCTGCAAGTTTTTTCATCTGTTCCACGGACATTATTGGTCCTATTTTTGTGTCAAGTTGGTGTCTTCACGTAATTTTTGATATCACCTGAAGCCATGAATTCTTTGCTAATGGACGCAAGAGGAAACTTTAAAGTTGGCAGTCGTTCCAACATAGATCTCATCCAAAATCATGTTGAGTCACTGAGTAGCAAGATGGACAAGCTCATGACCATTCAAAACAAGGTCCTCAGTCGACTAGATGGAATGTCTCAGGACAATGGCGGCACTGAAAATGACAAGGTGTCTCTGAAGACTGATAAGAAGGAAATCCATCTCCCAGCTGCAGTAGCAAACCAGACCCAGGTCATTGGCCAAGAGATGAAGGAGATCTGTCAGGAGATGAGCACCATAATGTTGGCGGTTAACGAGCGATCAGAGCAGCAGGCTCAGAAGCTTGAAGGGATGGAAAAACTGGTCCTCAGCATGCAGCAAGTGATCAGCTTCATTGGGGAGACGGTGAAGAGCTCCCGGGTCATGGAGCGAATCTTCAAACGCCCTACAGCTCGAAAAGGCTCCAAACCCAAAGACAATAAAGGCAAGCCAGCCACGAAGAGGAAATCCTCCACAGACGCCATAACCAAGAAGCCTGACAAGGTGGGACAAATTTGTAACAAGCTGAAAATTTAAAAAAATGAGAAGGCTGCAGTTTTCACCCTTGTTGGTGTGAACATGACCTTAAGGTTAGAATTGGTCATTTATCTGGAAGGTTTAACTGAATGTAAAGCCATCACACTGGAGCGCTGGCATCAGTATGGATTAGTGTTGGCATTTCAATACGTGCAATGCATTTTCTGACCTGATGTCAGATTCTCAGATCTTATTTTGAGGTTCTAGTTGGCAGAACATGTGAAAATGATCATAGCAGTAAAGACTTCTCTTACCTACGAATGTGGCTTGGCTTCCGTGTTGAATTTCCCATTAAATGGGCTGCAGTGTGTGTGTGTGTGTGTGTGTGTGTGTGTGTTTTGTCATGTTTCATTTTACCATCTGCTGATTGGAGGTAAACTAGTTAAGAAACATAATAATTTTGCAGTGTTACATCGATATAGTGCACCATAAATACACTGAAAAAAAAACAGAATTTTTGGACCAATCTAATAAAGTGCTTCAGGCGGTAACACTCAAATGATTTAGGTTGATCCAAATGAACTTAACAAGTAATATTTATGCCAACTTGTTTCTCTTTTTTCAGTGTACATTACTCTTGACACGTGTAAAACCCTCTTTAACTCATATGTATACTGTAAAATAAAACATCAAAAAAGCCACAAAAACATAACATTTAAGGCAACCAGGTGCACAAACCATTCTGAGCTAACTCAACTTAATGGCAATAATTGGCTCGACTTTGGTTAACAACTCAAAATGATATATCAGTTTTGACTAATTTAAAATTGCCATTTTTTGAGGGGGCGGGGATGCTAGAGCCTATCCCAGTGGTCATTGGCCGAGAGGTGGGGTACACTACGGTCAATTTAGAGTCACCAATTCACCTAACCTGCATGTCTTTGCAACTGGGAGGAAGCCGGAGCACCAGGAGGGAACTCACGCAAACACGGGGAGAACATGCAAACACAAGGAGAACATGCAAACTCCACACAGAACGGACCAGGTTGGAAACGAATCTGGGACCTTCTCGCTGTGACGCAACAGTGCTAACCACTAAGCCACCGTGCCACCCCAAGTTGTATTCCTGAGGATTAATTTTATTGTTGAATAAATACAGTGCTCTCAGTCAATCCAAAATGTTAATAAACCCCAAACCTGAATGTTTAAATAAGGAAAAGTGAGTATCAGAAAAAAATGGAAATAAATCCAGGTCCAGGCACTCAGTAGGATGCAAAATATAAAAAGCCTTTATTTTTTTTACACTGGCATTAAAACACCAACACATATCAGCTAAACAGCCTTCATGATGAACGCTGTTTAGCTGATATGCGTTGGTGTTTTAATTGGTTTTTTTAATGCTTTAGCCCTAAAAAAGAAATAAAGGCTTTTTATATTTTGCATCCTACTGAGTGCCTGGACCTGGATTTATTTCCATTTTTTTCTGATGAACATTTAACCCTTCCAAGAGCACCAGAGGATACAAGGGATACCGGCAGCGCTCCAGCTCCCCTTTGTCTAGTCTTATGAGGAAAAGTGAGTTTTGGCTTTCTCAGGGGGAATATATATGTGTACAGAATTATGAGGCAACTAAACGAAACACCAAAATTTTCCCATCTCATTTGTTTATTTTCATTTATTAGAGTAAGTATAACAAATAAACAACTCAAAAATAACAAATAAACACTTTTGACATTTCAAAAATATTCAGTGACCAATATAGCCACCCTTCTTTTCAATAACTGCCATGAGCCTTCCATCCATGGAGTCTGTCAGTTTTTTGATCTGTTGACAATCAACTTTTGGTGCAGCAGCAACCACAGCCTCCTAAATACTATTCAAAGAGGTGGATTGTTTTCTCTCACTGTAAATCTCACGTTTAAGAAGGACCACAAGTTCTCAATAGGGTTTAAGTCAGGAAGCCATGTTATTATTCTGTCACCTTTGAGGCCTTTGTTGGCGAACCAAGCATTATAGTAATTGGATGTATGTGATGGAGCATTGTCCTGTATAAAAATCATGGCCTTCTTGAATGATGCAGACGTTTCCTGTACCACTGCTTGAAGAAAGTTTCTTCTGAAAACTGGCAGTAGGTTTGGGAGTTGATTTTAAGTACATCTTCAACCCAAAAACGTCCAACTTCCTCATCCATAATAATAACAGCCCATACCAGTACCCCTCCTCCACATCTGTTCTCAGATATTTCTTGGCCCAATCTTGACGTTTCAACTTGTGAGTCTTGTTCAGTGGTGGTTGTGTTTCAGCCTTCCTTACCTTGGCCATGTCTCTGAGAACTGAACACCTTGTTCTTCTGGACACTCCAGGTAGGTTGCAGTTCTGGAATATGGTGGAACTGGAGGATCATGGGTTCCTGGTAACATCATCACATTTAATTCTTCTCAAGTCTTTTGCAGTTAATTTGCATCTTTTCTTCTCCACACATTCCTTGTGACCCTGTTGACTATTTGCAACAAACGTTTGATTGGTCGGTGATCAAGCCTCAATAACTTAGTTATTTCAAGAGTGTTGCATCCCTCTGAAAGGCATTTTACAATTTTTGACTTTTCAGTGTCTGTTAAATCTCTTTTTTGACCCATTTTGCCTGAGGTAAAGAAGCTGCCTAATAATTATACACACCTCCATATAGGGTGTTAATCACTTTAGGCCACACCCTCCCTCATGACACAAATACATATCACCTGAGAATGCTTACATCCATTAAGCATTCAGGTTTATATAGCTTGGAGATGGAAAATATGCATAGAAGTGATGATAAGGTCAGAAAGTGTTTATTAATTTTGAGTTGTTTATTTGTTATACTTAGTCTAATAAATGAAAATAAACAAGTAAGCTTTTAGTTTTCATTTAGTTGCATAATCATTCTGCACACTAATAGTTGCCTAATAATTCTGCACACATATTCCCATGAGAAAGCCAAAACTCACTTTTCCTTAATTAAACATTCAGGTTTGAGGTTTATTAACATTTTGGATTGACTGAGAGCACTGTATTTGTTCAACAATAAAATGAATCCTCAGGAATACAACTTGCCTCATAATTGTGCATGCAGTGGTGCACAGAAGCACTGCTGATATTCACATATGCAGAAAAGGAAATTAATCGTGAGACCAGATATTTTATATGGCTTAGAGGCGGTGGCACAAACAAAAAGACAGGAGGCAGAGCTGAAGATGCTGCGGTTTTCTCTGGGAGTGACGAGGATGGACAGGATTAGGAATGAATATAGAGGGACAGCACAGGTAGGACGGTTAGGAGACAAAGTCAGAGAGGCGAGATTGAGATGGTTTGCACATATACAGAGGAGGGACCCGTGGTACATAGGGAGAAGGATGCTGAGGATGGAGCCACCAAGAAGGAGGAGAAGAAAGGGTGGGGGGTTGGGCAAAGAGGAGGTTTATGGATGTGGTGAGGGAGGACATGCAGGTGGTTGGTGTGACAGAGGAAGATGCAGAGGACAGGGGAAGATGGAGACGGATGATCTGCTGTGGCGACCCCTAACGGGAGCAACCGAAAGAAGAAGAAGCCACACACATGACAAAGCATGTAACTGGCCTTTATTACTGGCTCAAGGGCCGCATCCGGTCCCCAGGCTGCCAGTTAGACACACCTGATTGAACGCAAAGATGAGAGTTTAGGACAAAATTCTTAGTAGCAAATTTTCTGATGGGATTTTCTTCCTAATATGATAAATAAACATCACATGCAATGAGTTGCGTGTGACTCGGGTTTCAGGGAATTTGTATTGTCATCAGAGCACTTATCAGGCGGTGGCTCTATCTTCCTGCACCATCAGAGGTGTGAGATATCTGCGCTGTAATTTCTGTTTCTGTGGCCCCCACACAGCCTCCCTACGCTGTCGCTGTGGAAACATTACACTTCAAATGTCTTCTCTGGCATTTCCCTGACCACAGCATTCAAAGAATAAATGTGAGACACTCGCTGTTCAAGACCAGAGAGTGTTTAGTGAGTTTCCTCAGCTGAGAAATCTGAGCAACGGCGTACAGTGACGTGTAATATTTTCCACTCAGGCTCAGCATTCCATTCCATCACAGAGCGCGACAAGTGATAAGCTATATATTCACTGGCCTGCTGCTCTGTCTGTCATCTGCTGCGCATAATCAACAGCATGCCAACGCACAAGTCAGTGTGTGCATGGAGAAGTGCAAAAGAGCATGAACCTGAACACTGACGATAGTCGTTTGTTTTCCATCATCCTTTATTACTCAATCTGTCAATCCACATAATAATAACTTCATGTTTCAATCATGTGTGGTCGTCCTAACTTCATCAGATCAATGTGATTTACACTTAACATATGCTCTACTTCCACATGCTTGCTTGTAACACTAAGTATTACCATCTTGTCTTTTTACCAAAAAACTACCTCTAATAAAGCCAATAAACTCAAGAGATAAGTCCTGCATGCAAAGTGAATATTGCAGATCAAAAGATTAAGCTCCATGGACCGAAGCATTTCCTCGCCTCTCCCAAATATGGAGACTTTGTCGGTCCATTGTACATATGTGTACTCAACAACAATATAAACGCAACACTTTTGTTGTCATTTCCATTTTCGTGAGTTGAAGTAAAGCTTGCATTGTGAGGGAGCGTCAGCTTCGACATTTTGGCCATGTAGCGCGTTTCTGTGTGCATGATCCAGCACATAAGATGCCTGAGTATTGAGGACCCAGTGGCTGGAGAAGGCCAAGGGGACGCCCACGCTTCACCTGGCTGCGGCAGATAGATGGTTATTTTAAAGATATGGGGATGGACTGGTTGTCTGCCTGGCTGGTTGCCATCCGGGGCCCGGGGTGGTTCCGTGGTGTCGTGGATGCGGCAAAGCGCAGCATCAGCGCGTGCTCCCAGACTTGACTTGAAGTAAAAGATCCAAGACTTCTTGGATAAGACACTGGAGGTGGCTTATGGCAGAGAAATGAAAATTCAGTTCATGGGCAACAGCTCTGGTGGATATTCTTGCAATCAGCTAGATTAATAAATTTTTGTATAGTCATACCAGAGCTACATAAAGTTAAATTGGGCTAAGAGAGCTTTCAGTTTTGGAGTAGAAATATTCCTTGTGTCGCTTAACAAAAGCACAAACACAGGAAACATCTTGTGAGGAAGTAGGGTACTGTGCAAATGTCTGAGGCACCTTACAATTTTGATAAAAATGCAGTGTCTCATGCTTTTTGTTCTTTATCAGGCAACGGAAGACCAAATTTGAAATGTTAAAATGTTCCTATTCCAGCAAAACTCAAATGTGAGATTAATTTTGTTTCATTAAAGAAACCAATCAATTATCAAGTTACAAAATAATAATAATATAGAACAAAATCCTTGATTTCTTTGTAGGTGTACCATCCTGCATATGAATACACAAAAACAGTTGCTGGTGATCACTGAATAACAGAAAAATTGTAAAAACTTCAATAAATACAACCTGATTTTCTTCTAAGTTGTAAGAGACCACCTAAAATAAATGATGTAGTTTCATTTTTTTTTTACCTAAAAGAAATGATGTATTTTTAAAACTGAAAAGTGATCACAGATTTTATTTATTTATAATTATTTATAAATATTAGTATTTAGATATTGAGCAACTTTTCATTATTTTTAAAAGTTGTTGGCAAATAAATGTCCCTCACACATTTGCACAGTACTGTACATAGTACTTTAAATGTTAAGACAATTCTACTAAGAAAACTGTAACTAACATGGGACGGGTCATTATTCCGCAGGTCCATTGGTCCGAAAATTAGGCCTAAGTCAATTCAATAGATTTTAGTGCTGCAGGCCCATAGAATGATACAAAAGGGTTAGGGTTAGGGTTATAACCATTTTTAACAATTTTTGGATTAATGGACCTTCGGACCAATGGACCTTCGGAATATTGACTAGTCACCATAATGTCCCTCTGGATTCAAGGAGTTTACTGTGACCTGATTTTTCATTACCTTGAATTATGTTTTTTTTTTCTCATTTGCATTTTACAGTTGAAAGACCACAAAGGCAAAGATGGGACAAAGAAGCCCTGTTTGAACCTGAAGGATCTGAAAGCTGAGAAGCCCTCGGACACGACAGGTGCTGACATCCACTGCTACGAAACAACAAACACAATTAGTGCTTTAAAGGGGTCATATTGTGCGAAACCAGGTTTCATTTACCGCTTCCGTTTATTTATACTTGTGAGTTCATGTCAAACATCTGCAAAGTCCTACACATCTATGACATAGTCAAGGAACATCTGCACTTCACTGTGAATGCAAAAGCTATTCTCTTTGGCGTTTTGTAGACCAAATCACATTGAAGAAGCAGGCGCTGATCCTGGAGGAGGTGCAGAAACTCAACAAGGAGAACACTCAGAAAACGCAAGCACTCACCCCCGCGTTTCCAGATGTGGAAGCTGGTGTGTCTCCCAAATGTCAACAAGGTGACTGCTCTGAATGTAACTTGGTGGATTACCTGCGAGAAGTGGATGTGGCTGAGAAAGAGGAATTGGCTAAGGAGGTTGCAGAAGAGGAGGAGGTTGGGGAAAAGGTGCATGAGGGAGAGGCAGATGTGAACAAAGAATCAAAGGATGATGTGGAGGATGTAATAATGAAGAAAGACGAAAAGAAGAACAAGGATGCTTCTGCTGTTGAAGTCACCAAAGCTCCAGAGGTCCCTGTTGATGCCCAGAAGGACAGCCTTGCTGTGAGGTAGCCTATGCATCTTTAATCTGGTAAAAAGATAAACAAGTCAGAGTTCTTAGCTTGATAGTTTGGACTATATAGCAGCAAAAAATTTCATTTGTATTCCGCTGTATCATGCACACGTTTTTTTCACCTTGCCATTTGCCAGTAATTCAGGCTTAGGAATGTGTATTATTTACAACAAGGTGTTTCCCACTTTGTCCGTGTAGCGATGACCATGAAGGTACCTCACCATCTCTGGATGCTGAGCAGGATCAGAAGGCAGAGGACAGCACAAGTACCACGCTGCATGTGGAGGAGGACGAGGAGGAAAAGAAAGGAGACAAAGAGGAGGAGTCTGAGGGCTGGGTGGTCTTCAAGGCTGATGGAATTGAATTCCAGCTCGACCTAAAAGAAAGGGTGGACACAGAGAGGAAAGAACATGATGGACAAACACAACAGGAGGGTGATGATGAATATGTGGAGCAGTTCTTTATAGGTAAGTCAAGACTACTGGACGACGGCTAACCAGAGACAGAAGATGATGACTGGATGTTTTTGGTAGTAGATATCTCTGGAGAATATACCGCTGGAATGATTTTGTGTCAAATACTTAAGAAGATGGGGATGAGGCATATTTATTGCATTGAGGGAACATCAACACTATGGCTGTGTGGTGGGTTTTCCTGAGTATGATCCAGAATGCAGGTGCCTCAGCAACTGGGCAAAGCCACGGAGACACCCACGTATGATAGGCTGTGGCAGATAGAATGCTGCTTTCAGGACGTGGGGATGGACCAATGGTCTGCCTGGGTGGTTACCAATCAGGACCTTGGGTAATTCTGCAGGGTGGTGAACTCTGCGTGAGCGCATGCTTCTAGACCTAACCTGACGACATCAGGATGTAGGATTCAGACTGAATAAAGTTGCTGATCATAGGCGAACAGTGAAAACAATGAAAACAAAGGTCAGCTACTACAGAACAGACTTCATGTGAAGCCAATGTAAAAACAAGGCTAGGAATTCCAAGTTTAAAGTGGCTGCTGGTTGACCGGTTGATACTGCAGATGGAATCGGGGAGAAGACTGCAGGTAAGGCTGTGGGTTGAAGGAGGAGTGATTTATGCTGCATTCCAGGCAAATTAGAACTTAAAAATTTTCCATCTTTTTGAAAATGTGCAACAGAATGGCACGTGAAGTCAGAGATCAGCCTGAAAAACTGGGACCAAATTGAAAGTCGACTTCACAATGAGCTGCTGCTCTGATGTTGCAGCAGCGTGCATGAATCCAAACTCTAGTGGAGTAAATGATCAGTTAACAGTTACCTTTATCAACAGCCGATCCGTCTGTCTGGAGCTAGATCTGAGTGGCCGCTCAGTGGATTTCTTTCGTATGTGATGTGATGTTAGTACTTGTCCCTGTGGTTATGTGCATTATAATATCGTCACCTTCTTAAAATAATGCCCTAAGTCATTTTTTTGGCAACTCCTCATGATGCTGGCCACCTCTGGTAAAATCACCTGAACAGATCATGTGATTCTACCCCTGTAGTATAATGGCCTATATGTCAAGAGTACATACATAATTGGTTCAGTTTTTTCTGTTTTCTGAAAAACTTGAAACTATGACTTCGGCCATTATTTTAAGAGGGCGACGATATAATCATTTTGAACGTGGGCATACTCTCAATTTATGATCAGAAAATAGTCAGATTTATGCTGTAAATTTTGATGTGAACATTTACTGCCCCCTAGTTGTTGTATGAAGCCCATGACATTGAGCAGGGCTTACTGGTTTCCTGAGGTGCCAGTGAAAATTAACTGCTGATATCGTTTGTTCATCCATGCTTCTTGTTTATTTATATTTGTGTTGTGGGTGCTGGAATGCTTTGAGGTTGGAATTTTGATTTGGGAAATTATTTCCGACTTTCCACTTTAAACGGAATGCAAAGAAACCAGAATGAAAGCTCAGCTTCTGAAATGATGTTAGCATATATGCCAAGCAGGCGTCGTGCAGATTTTAAAATCAGATTATGATACTGAGGAGTCGTAGTAGGAGGCTGACATGGAAATGGTGCTTTCTTGCTTTCTTCATGGATGTTCCCACAAAGCTTAACTGGGGATTATGGCAAATTATGACACTTTGAATTCAAGCACGGCAGTATGACATAAACCAAAGCCACTTTAAGTTGTCTGGCACCGGGGGTTGTTGCTGTATTGTGCAGACATGATCCCTTCATCTGTAATAACTATGTAACAACACAGTTTTCAGTTGATGTTTCTTGTGGCACAGTGAAGTGCTAACTTGATTATGGCGGTCATGAACAGTGATTAGCAATGAAGCTTCACAGTCCTCATATGTTATTAAAACAGATCATGTCTTTTCTCTTGTTTGCCTCCCTCATGTTATAGACACTGCTGCTCCTCCAGCGGCTCCTTTTAATCACCGCGTTGTGTCGGCTAAACCCAACCAGATCAGTAGATTCTACACCATCAACTGGCAGGAGGTGCTGGGCGGGTATGTAAAACGAGAAACCTTAACAACAGTGCAAGCAACAGTTTAACATTTTACCTAACATTAGTTAGCTGATGTTACCTACAGTTGCGGTCAGAAGTTTATATACACTCATCATGGGCATGAATGTCATGGTGATTTTGGCATGTGCATGACAAGAATTGGGTGCGCAGGCTTTGAATTTAAAGTAACACGCCAGAAAAGTAACATGCCATTGGAAGCCTGCATTATCCAACCCACAACCAGTTTTGATGTGTGTTTGGGATCATTGTCCTGTTGGAACACCCAATTGTGGCCAAGTTTCAACCGTCTAGCTGTTGATTTGAGGTGAGGTTGAACAGGGGCTTCTTTCTTGATCTACACCCTCTCAGTCCATGGCGATGTAAAACTCGCTTCACTGCGGACAGTGACTCTGCTGTTCCAGCAGTTTCCAGTTCATGGTCGGCCTGAGCCTTGGTGGTTCCTGGGTTGTTCCTGAACATCCTGACCAATTTCCTCTCATCTGAGGGTGACAGTTTGGGTCTTCTTCCAGACCTTTGCAAAGTGGTGACACATCCGACTAACTTGTACTTATGTACAGTTGTTTGAACTGATGATCTTGGAATCTGTAGTTGTTTAGAAATGGCTCCAAGAGACCTTCCCAACTTGTGTAAATCTACAATTTTCCTTCTTAGATCTTCACTGAGTTCCTTGGACTTTCCCATTGGTCAGACCAATGAGTGCTGTCAAACACATCCTTTTTACGCTGGCCAAGAGAAACTACCAGTTGTAGT
>OMMV01233855.1:0-13631 GCA_900302635.1 Chatrabus melanurus | reverse complement strand
ATGTAAATAACCATGAAAGATTCAAAATAAGATATAAGAATAAGTAAAAGAAATCAATTAAAAGCCAAACTAAAAAGGTGAGTCTTGAGTCTCCTTTTAAAAACATCAACGGTCTCTGCGGTCCTGATGCTCTCCGGCAGGCTGTTCCATAGCTGCGGGCCATAATGGCTGAATGCAGCCTCCCCGTGGGCTTTTGTTCTAACCCTGGGAACAATTAAAGCGCTCGTGCCGGAGGACCTCAGGATCCGCGAGGGTTGATATGGTAAAAGCAGATCAGACAAATAATATGGCCCAAGACCGTTAAGACATTTAAAAACTAACAAAAGAACTTTAAAATCGATCCTGGAACACACGGGGAGCCAATGCAGTGATCTTAAAACCGGTGTAATGTGCGCCCGCCCTCCGGTCTTCGTCAGCACACGTGCGGCTGAGTTCTGTAGTAATTGAAGATTAAAAATGCTCTTTTTGGGAAGACCAGAGAGCAGGGCATTACAATAGTCTAAGCGACAGGAGATAAAAGCGTGCATCAGCAATGGGAGGTCACGTCTGATCTGGGAGCACGCGCTGGTGTTGCACGTCACCACGCCATGAAACCGCCATGGGTCCTGGATGGCAACCACCCAGGCAGACAACTGGTCCATCGCTACCTCAAAAGTAACCATCTATCTGCAGCAGCCAGGTGAAACATGGCTGTCCCCTTGGTCTTCTCCCACCACTGGGACCCTCAACACTGAAGCACCTGTTTCCTAGATCCTGCCCACAGAAACCCACCACATGGCCAAAATGTCAGAGACGCTTCCTCACAATGCAAGTAGTACTCCTCATCCGAGTCTCCCCAAGTAACCATTCGTTTAACACAAACACATTCCAGCGGCACCCAAAGATCCTCAGACGAGACCTAGTACCAAAGACATCTAGTTGTTAAAGTTGCAACTATTGATTAATTTCTCAATTAGTCGATTAGTTGTTGGGTCCATAAAATGTCGATCAATGTTATCCAGAACCCAAGATGATGCCTTCAAAGGTCTTGTTTTGTCCACAGCCCAAAGATATTCACTTTAATGCCAGATAGGAGTAAAGCAGCTCGTACATTAACCAGAAAAATTCACATTTAAGAAGCTGAAATCAAAGAATTAAAAAAAAATTTTTTTTTTTAAATGACTCAAAACGATTAATCGATTATCAAAATAGTTGTCAGTTAATTTAATATTCCATTAATAATCAATTAATTGTTGCAGTTGTACTTGTCATCACCTTAGGTCACTGGTTAAAGCACAATCTCACCTAGACGTTTAGGCCAACGTAGACAA
The DNA here is from genome assembly GCA_900302635.1 of Chatrabus melanurus. NCBI lineage: Eukaryota > Metazoa > Chordata > Actinopteri > Batrachoidiformes > Batrachoididae > Chatrabus > Chatrabus melanurus. The sequence continues at coordinate 12,321 of OMMV01233855.1, read as the reverse complement.
ACATATTTGCACACGTCTGTGTCCGCTAGCCTCCGCTGGCCTCCGCCGGTCTAGGCTGATGAACGTCAACCGCTTCCAAAACCTTCAACATGTTTAAAATTTCTCGGCGTACCTCTGGCTACGACCAAGTTCCCCATGCTAGCCTCTGCGAGCCTAAGTTACTGGTGCGATCGTCTACGCTGGCTAAAGTTTGGGTGCTGCTTCGCCCTGCCTGCTCAGAATCACTGGACAGTGGTGTGTCGAACCCCTCTCCCGCACGTTGCCACATTGGTAAAAGTCCCGCTTGTTCTAATGGCGCACTGGCTAACGCCTACCTCCGCTGGCCTCCGCTAGCACCACGTTGTGGAACGCTGAGCTGCATTAGAGGTTCGCTACCAAACTCCGGTAATGTGATTTTTGCTGACGTTTGGCCAATTTTCTCAACTTTGCCCTGTGTTCACCAAATGCTGGGGTAAACGTTATAGTGTGACTGCGCCTTTAACAGTTATGACGTCTTGTATGAGTAACGGCTAAGACAGGGGCCCCCAATGCAGAGAACCACAATGATGGCAGGTAAAAGGTGGTTTATTTGCAACAGTTCCAGCAGGATGTGCCAAAGTACTCAATAGCAACAGTTCACAAACTGTAACATTCCTTGAAGCGGCAGGCAATAGGATGGGTCACTTACTCAGGCAGAGGTCAAGAACATGGGAGATCAGTCCAACAGGCAACAGTGTCTTTAAAGAGAGCAGCAGAAGAGTTATCCAAAAACACAAGCAGAGGTTCAATGCCTGTCATACCAGGCGACCAAATCCCGAATCGGCAGGGAAGGCTCAGTAAACAAAGAATGGCAGGGTAGGTCGATAACACAGGCAAACACTAGGAAACAACGCGAGAGAGCAGGCATCAAGCTAGACAATGTGGGGAGAAGGTAACACATTGTGAGACTTATAATGCCCAGCAAACAACTGCTCATGGAAGTGCAGAGACACGTGAACTCGGAAACCTGTAACGGGAAGTAAAGAACACGGAGATAATCTATCACGTAGGAGAATATAACTAGAGATCGCGAAGACAACGAACAAGTAGGAGAATCACTAGAGAGCAATGAAACCACACGAAATAATAATACGCTGGAGATAATCTCAGAAACCGAATAACCCAGAGACCAGAATCAAACACCAGAAAAGCGATCCATGACGGTATGGGAGAATGATGAAAAGGTAAAAGAACAAAATACCGTGCTGAAGTCTTTATTAGTAACTCGTTATCAATCCAGGCCACTTTTTCAGAAACCATGCTGACAATTAATCAAATCAAGACTGAGGGCATCCTGAGCATGCTTTATTATCTCAATAATTAATCTGTTGTCTTTCGGCACCCAGCCTTTTAATGGCCCGCCTGGTGAAGATTTACACCGTTAATTAAAAGCCTATCATTTCTCAACAAACTACCTATGACCTTCAAATCGCCACCGCAGTCACAGAGAGCTGTTCATGTGGCTATATTTACACAGGGAACAAAAACACATTCCTAAATTATACTCAAGTTCTTCCTGTTGACATGGAAGGAGACTAAGGTTGGGTCTGAGAGCTCATGCTGAGTCTCACCAGGGTCCTGCATCCTGGATGTCAACCACCCAGATAGACGACCAGAAAATTTTCCATCTATCTGCTGCAGCCTGGTGATATGTGGGCGTGTCCTTGGTGTTTTCCAGTTGCTGGGATCCTCAACACTGGAGCACCTGTAGGCTGGATCATGTACAGGAAAGTGCACCACATGGCCATAGTGTCATATCTGACTTTCCCTCACGATGCATCCCTAAGTAACCGTGCATTTCCTACAAACTCATTCCAGTAGTACCCAAGAGACCAAGTGCCAAAGACATCTAGTCATCATGGTGGTTCAGGTTAGGGTCCAGGATTCACAGCCATACATTAAGTTTCTAAAGTCACCCACTGATATGCAAGTCCTGTACAGGTACTGTGGCCCATTGGCCCAATGGGTATTCCCGGATACCATAGCATGAAGCAGATGAGAGTCTAGAACTTGGACGGGACATCAGTCCAGAACAGGTTACTTCCTCAGCCAGCCCTGGTACCTATTTACAGCTGGATGGACTGGAAAAATGCAGATGAAGTGTCTTGTCCAAGGACACAGACAGGTAACCTGAAGCACACACCTGGTCTCTAAACCCAGTCTATGTATTGGTAGATGGTACATATGATTTACACATATATCAGCGGAACAAACGCTCTATTTAAGGGCTGTTTTCTTTGCTTTTACTTTTCTTTGCTGAATGGTTTAGCTCCTGCCAGCTCCTCTCTCTACCAGCTGTTCAGTATTCTGTTGGCTATCATTAGCGACTCTGTGGAGAGGTATTATTTTCTGTACTAAAAATAGCTGTGACATGGTGACTCACAGCCATTCGCTGCCCCCTGCTGTCATGGAATGGCATAAGCAGAACTCAGGTCTTAATTGGCCATAATGGCCATCGTGACATTTTAGTCAGTCATAGCAATTATAAACATTATGGTAATGATGTTTATAATTGCTATAACCGACTAAAATGTCACGATGGCCATCGTTCCAGATCACTGGAACTTTAAAAATCAACTTGTTGAGACAAGAAACGCTCTTGGGGTAGGTAACTCATCATAGACAAGCAGATCATTAGTGATCATTGTTACCCTTCAGAGCTCAGCCACCCGTTTTAGGGTGTGCACTCTTAGTGTAGTTCTCTTGGAAGGCAACGGGACTTGGTAACCAACTTCAGAGGTCCCTGGACTGCGGACCAGGCCTTGGCGCATTAACCCCGGTTTTATGTGGCCACAACAATCTCACTTCCCTGTGAATTGGTACTAATGACATCTTTTGGAAGGCTTTGGAATGTCTGCTGACCCAGATTACATAGTTTCCTCGCAGAGCTGTCTTTACTGCATGGTCCATAAAGTTCTTCCTCTTCCCCTTTGGTATGCCGAGTGCTACAAAGCATTTTGGTTGGGATGTGTTGTAGAAACCCCTGCTACCTATTTCAACTGGGAAGTAGTAAGTGGTCCATGAGCGGTTCTGACATTTGCCTTCAAGTTCACTGTACTTGCATTTCTTTCTCATATTGGCATTGGTAAGATTCTGCTCAATTGGCACTGTAAGTACAAGCAATATCACTATCTTGGCACATTCTGATCAGATGATGGTGTCTGGTTGTTTTGCTGTCTCCAGGATGTGTGGAGAGAACACAATCTGGTTGCTTTCCTCATTCATGAGAAACTTCCATTCATTGGCATGGCTCAGAATCTGTGATGACATTGTATTGGTTAGTGGTAGAGGTGAATTTCTGTAGATTTTACCGTCCTTGGTATGGAATCTTATGGTTGGGATCATCTTCTTGGTGGTGACATCTGGAAGCTTCCAGTGTTTAAGTTTTTTTTCCCCACTTTAGACATTTAATGCAATTAAAACTGGATAAAAAATTGGCCAGATGGATTGCCAGGTGATGACCAAAGACCAACAATGTTTTTCTTCTGTCCAACAAAACATTCTAATGAAAGTCAAGGGTACTATGATGGGTTATTCATTCAAAAAAAACCTTCAACTATCACTGTTTTTAACAGTGTACCAGAAAAAACTGAAGCCAATGGCAAGAGCATATTAAAAGTGGTGAATATTTGTCCAATCCATTTTATGTTTTGTATTTTTTTTATTCAATATAGGAAGAAATATTCATAAAATCTTAAAATATAAAAATTTATAAAAGCAAAAATTTTCAAAATATATCAACATTTTTAATAAACATCAAATACCAAAACATGTAAAAACCCAATGTTTTTATGGCACATTTTTCTTACTAGGTAACTGGCATGAAGACAGTAAAGGCTATGGCAATCTGACATTTCACTCCAGTGATCCCGACCTTCACCCAAATGATTGACCTCTGGCTGACCTTGCCATGGCAATTCTGGAATCCACCAGAATCCACCTAAATGTGCACCACATTTTGTCCAAATGGGGTTGAAAATCAAATTCCTTGACCTTTGCCAAAATGAATTCTTTAAGGTAAATTCCGGGGTCAACCTTCATTGACATACCACATTTGGTAGAAATCAGCAAAAGGACCTGGAAGCAGTAGGCCAACAAACACACAGGCAGACATGACTTTGGCATTTGGCAAATTTAACCTTTCTGGGCAATTTTGGAACCCGCCTCCATATATGTGCCAAGTTTGGTGCAAATTGAACTGAAAAACTTCAATTTTGACCCCAGTGACTTTGATGCCAATGACTGACCTTTGGTAAATTTGGTATCCATCCATCCATCCATCCATCCATTTTCTAAACCCACTTAGTCCAGTTAAGGGGCACAGGGGAGCTGGAGCCTACCCCAGTGGTCATTGGGTGAGAGGTGGGTAGCCGCCAGTTTATTGCAGGGCCACACATATAGACAGACAAACACATTCACACCTATGGTCAATGTAGAGTCAGCAATTCACCTAACCTGCATGTCTTTGGAAGCTGGAGCATCCGGAGGGAACCCACGCAAACACAGGGAGAACATGCAAACTCCACACGGAAAGGACCGGGTCGGAAGAGAACCTGGGACCTTCTAGCTGTGAGGCAACAGTGCTAACCACTGAGCCACCGTGCCGCCCTAATTTGATCTCATCTGGACAATTCCAAAACCCATCTACATATGTGTGCCACATTTTATGCAAATCGGTGTGAAAAAATATATATATAGACCTTTGACCCCAATGACCTTGACCTTTGCCAAAACAAACCCTTTTGAAGGTAATTCTGGGGTTGACCAACCCTCCACATATCAAGTTTGGTGGAAATCGGCCAAAGGGCCTGGGAGGAGGAGGGGAACAAAGAGACAGACAAATGTTTTTCATATTATAATCTGATATTTATATTTCACTACTGCCAAACAAAGACGTGCGTGTGTGTGTGTGTGTGTGTGCGTGCGTGCGTGCGTGTGTGTGTGTGTGCGTGTGTGTGTGTGTGTTTCAAAGCAGTGGTCTCTGTCTTGTATCATGTTATCTGGTCATGATTAGCTTTGCACTTGCCCCTTTTCACCTTCCTTTTTGCTTCACTTTAATTTATTTTTCGAGCCAGTTCTCGATAATGAAACTAATGTTTTACTTTCCTGTTTAAGGCTGCACGTGATATTTCAGACCACGTCCAGAGGTGATAATTGAAAGGCTGCAGCACTCGTCTTTCTGCCGGTTCCATTACTAAAGTAGTACAATAAATTCTCTGAGCGGCTCATTCCATTATCTGCTCCGTGCTGATGTACATCCACAGCGTAGCCAAAAGGGATAGCGGGCATTGGCTTCTTGATTTCCTTTGAATCCCGGAATCAAGTGGTAAGACTTTTGTGTTTTATGCTCTGACGAGTAGTCCGCACCCTTGGGTAGGACTCCTAGACAGCTGTCTAAGCTCCTTGAAATGAAAGAGAATTCCCGGCGCTTAAACAGGCTGAGTAAACGGCTAACTAATAAGGACAGAGAGAAGATGTATCAGGATAATAAGATGGTAGCAGAATTAGGTTAGCCTTCAAACGGTACAGGAGTAGTTTCTCTTTGTTTCGACTTATCTTGTTCTCCTCTTCTTTCCTTTTCTTGTCCATTTTTTTTTTTGTGCTTTCACTTGGTGTGTAAAGAGTTTCCCACAGTCAGCCGTTCGCAGCGTTGTGGTATAACCAAGCAGTAAATTGGAAGAGATTTTTATCAGCGTAGTCGGAACCATCACCAACCTCGGCAGTTTGCCAAGACACAGCAGATTTGGCGATGAGCAGATAGTGGAATCGCTGACTCGTATATCTGAAAAGTGTGTTTGTCTGCATACAGTGTTTGCCTTTCTTAAAAGTAGACATGAAACTTGCACACAGTATGTTAATTCATCTTTTAATTAATAATAAAATAAAACATCCTGAGTGTGTGAATCACAGGTGTGTAGCTTACAGTAAAAAATGTTGACAAGGTTTAGGTCCGCAAACTCGGGTTCGAAGGATTGACTGTAGAAGCCCGATTAATCCGTTAAAGTGCCTGTAAAGCAAATTCAGAGATTTGCTTCAAAACACATCATACATGTCAGAAATGCTTTGCTGATCACATGTTAAAATGTGTTCAACCATGTGTATTTTTTAAATTTGGAGTTTGACTGGATTTCTGTGTTTCACCACAGATTTTTGGTGGGCGGTGGCTTAAAGCGAGCCGTATGACACACCACGGGTTCACTTGCAGCGGCATTAATATCCGCCTATATAAAGCTGGAGCCGATTTGAATCTCTGCTCTGGAGCAGTAGGTGGCGGTAATGCACCTTTTACGCTGGTTGTCAACCCCCGTTAAACAAGGAGAATCTTTTGTAATCTCTCTCAAACTTTGAGTCTTGTTAGAGAACATTTGTACTAATCCCACTGTTTGATTTTATTTCTTTATTTTCTTTTCAAATAGTGTATTGTTGTCTACTATAGAACGTTTTTTTTCTGTCTAGCTGAATGTATGTATGTTCCGTGTTGTTCGATAAAGCTTTAATAAAAAAAAAACTTGCCCCCCCACACTTTCCCCCTCCCCACGCGATTGGGGCGTGGTTTCAGTGGCTTGAGCCAGCAGAGAGAGGTGGGGAAAAGTGCTCATATTTACACGATTTTGAAACCTAATTTTCTCTACTTAGCAATATTTTTAATCATTAAAATCTGGCTAGGTGGTTAATAACATGTTTTTCTGTGGTTTGACAATTTCAAAACATAAATTGGATTTCACTTTACAGGCACTTTAACCACTTATGAGCCTGAACTAAGCACAGCTGATCACTAAAGGTGGCTGGAACTTTGTGGTTTGGATCCTTAAATTGTGGCAATCCATGTCTGGGGGTTTAAGGACTGTAAATTCTGGACTCTCTTTAAAATCCCGTTTTAAAGCATACGTACATGTGGTGAAAGTATCGAACTTGTAAAGAGATTCACTTTTCTCTGCAGTGACATTCATGTCTCTGGGTCTTCACCTAGAGTGATGAGGCTAAATGTATGAAGCCCAGATAAGATTAACATCAGAGGAAAAGATATTGAAGATGTTGAGGAGTTAACTTAAGCCTCGGTCACAACCGGCCATACGGGCTTCTACGGCCTGTTTGCGTCCAAATTTTGTGCAGAATCTCACGTGCCACGCACGTCCTTCTTGCGGTATTTCGAGGTTGCAGAGAGCCCATAAGCACGTATGGAGGATGTTGGACATGTCCAACAAATTCTACGAATTCTCAGCGAACAGCGAGGCCGCGAGTGTAGCTTGCTCCCCCCCGCAAGGAGTTCGCAAGGAGCTGTTGGTACGTCATCACGAGCGTGTGTGGCAAGTGTGACGTACCTTCGCCGTGCGTTCCATTCTCTTCGTAAGTGGGGAGTGCGTGCCACGTACACATGTAGCAAGACAAACTCAAGAAGTGAGTATGATCTCCATGGCAATCGCACGTTGCAATTAGCGTCCCTGCTTGAAAGGACATCTCATGTGGCCCCTGTCGTGTTGTTAAGCGTTAATCCAGAAGACGGTTCCGTGCCTTTTAACCACTGAGCCTTTATTATCCAGCTGGCTGAAATGTGCTCTTATTTTGAAGGGCACTCGTTGCAGCAATCAAACGTAGACTCTACCAGACTTACGCCTTTCTGCCGAAGCCCTCCTCTACCTCCATGGCCTCCACGGCACCCACAATTCGCAGGGGACGTACGATCCCACAATTCGTGTGCCTAGTTGTGACCGAGGCTTTACCTGGGAGCAACAGTGTGTAAAGAAGGAGGTATGAAAGACCTTAAGAACAGGCTTTCAAAGGCCATGGGTGCATTCAGATTAAAGAAGACTTGGGACTACATTAATATCTCAAGAAGAACAAAACTACGATTGTGTAAGGCCCTTGTAGTGCCAGTCGTGCTATGTGGTTGCGAGACGTGGAAAATGAACGAGAGAGATGACACAAACTAGTAGATGTGTTTCACAACAAGTGCTTGCGACGAATCCTAAGGGTACACTGGCAAGATCGTGTTAGCACTGAGGAACTACTGGAGAGAGCAAATATGAAATCATTGAGCAAGGAAATCAAGTGCCATCGATGGAAGATGATTGGGCATATCATGAGGCAGGATCAAAACAAGGACTGCAATATTGAAATGACCTGGGCCCCGGAAGGAAAAAGAAAAAAGGGGCAGACCAAAGACAACCTGGAGAAGAATGGTTGAGAAAGAGAGAGAAGAAGCAGGCTGGAGGTGCGAGCAGCAGCGGTTGACTGGGGAGAAGTGGAAGAACTCTGCGGAGGCCTTATGCGCCACCAGGCACAGATAGGCAACGGGTAACAGGTAATAATAAATTGGATTTTCAACTTTATTCCACAATACAATCAACTATTTTACATTAGCCAAGAATTTGTCACAAAGATCGTTATTCTGAGATTTAAAGTAATAAGACAGTAGAAAACTTGCTCATATTTCCTAAAAAAAACAATTATCCAGTTCTGGCTCTTTTGGAAAAAGTCTGAAAAATACATTATTGATGAATTTTTAGCAAAGTGTGTGTGTATTATTTTGTTGTGTTTTCTTTCAGCTGATTAATTGGACTACTTTTCATTTAAATATGTAATAATATTGTTACTGCTGTCATACAACCTCTTCCAGTTCTTTACAGTGTTTTTTTTGTGTGAAACAGTTTAAGAAATGAAAGGGAAAGATTGTGAAAGAAATTGTAAAGAATTTGTTAGAATTTTGAGATTTGATTGAAGTTTGCACACTATTGAATGCCTTTCTTGTTTTTTTTCATATTTCTTTTAAGGTCTTTTGACTGAATTATGTATGTTACCGATGTTACATCACTGTAAAAATGACTATTTTCACATTTTTTGAACTTGTCTCAGGCTGACCATGTGCTAGTCTTAGTTCAGAGAAAGTGGGCAGCAGTCAAGCAGCCTTGGTGCTAATTGTAGAGTCCCGGTGGCCAATAAGGCTACTGTTGCTTGTATTTAAAGGGTGCAACACTCAGACTAGCCTTACATAAGTGGGTTCATGATGCACATACATTCTGCTTGTATGCACAACAACACTGAAAACAGCCATTAAATGAAATAAAAGTAAACAGTGAAAAATACTTCACCTCAGGGAGCCTTGGTGGCCACTGGTGGTGTGCTCTGACTGGTTGGTGCAGATCCGTTAACTCACCAGTAAACCGCTCACTTGCATCTGCTTTCTCAATTCCAGAGTACTGTGCACCTGTTGCACTTCTTCTTGAAGGGAAAGACATGTAACACTGATTTATTTCATGTTATGCTAATGTAACCGAGCGACATATCTTTGTGGCTCCAGTGGGATTTGAACCCAGATTTCTCACACTTGAGATCAATGCTAGTAGGAACGTATTTCAATCTGGATTTCACCTTGCTACATATCTTCCCACCATTTTTTACCTCGTCCTGAGGTCACAGGTGCATTTAAGCATTAAGAACCTTCGCCTGTAAACCGGGACTATGTATGGTCACCTGCCACATCCCACTTCTGACATCAATCATAATCGAGCGACATATCTTTGTGGCTCTGATGGGATTTGAACCAAGATTTCTCACCCTTGAGACCAATGCTCTACCAGGTTAGCCAAAGGGGAATCCCCACTAGCCGAGCTAGTAGGAACATATTTGCAGTCTGGATTTCACCTTGCTACACTAAAAACACGCACATGGATAATGAAGAGGATAAATCCAACCCTTTTGGTCCCAACTTTGCGCTCAGATTACACGCCCTTAGAGAGCAGAAATGAGTCGGACACACCTCATTTTGATTTGTGCTATGCATTTGAGATGATGCGCCATAGACTGTCAAGATAGGGCCCGACATCATCTTGTTCTTGTGGGTGAAGCAGTTGGTCAAGTCGATTGCTGAAGATGTGCGAGAATCTTTATGTTGGTGTTAAGGACACTTAATCTGAGTTTGATCAAAATTGCTAGGTACATTGGATGAGAAGAAGTGTATTGATTTTGATTACGGTAGGTCAGAGGTCAAGGTCAAATTTCCGGCCCCATGCTAATATAGAGGAAATTGGCTAATTTGATTGAAATGACTTGATATATTTTATCGTTGGTGAATCAGGGCTCGAAATACCCACCTGCAACCTGCAATTTGCAGAAAAATTTTCGAGGTTGCAGAAAAAAATATAAACAATTTGCAATTTTGCATTCAAAGAACTTCGGAAACCTCGGCTACCTAGTTTTCATGTACAGTACCAGTCAAAGGTTTGGACACACCTTCTTATTCAATGGTTTTTATTTATATTTACTACTTTATTTTTACTTCTTTTGGAAGGTGTCAATATTTTTTATGCAGATTAAAGTTTAATTAAACTTCAAGTATACAAATTGCATCAGTGTTTAGTCATGTTTAGTTATAACACAGTTTGATAAGAAAATGCTTTGAGCATTAAATTATTCATAGGCTAATTTACATAATGTAAAGTACATTCTTAAGACTTACAAAGTTATGTATGATGATAATATAGGTTTCATCAGGCTGAGAGGGTTGTAGTAGGCCAGGAACAGCAACGTCGGTATTTGCAGAAAGTTTTTCCAAATTGCAGAAAAAAAAATTGACAACTTGCAATTTTGCAGGTAACTAAAAAAAAAAAGAAGAGTTTTTCGAGCCCTGTGAATATAACTGTTTACAAGCTAATGCAACATTTTCTCTGCATGCATAATCCTTTGGAATGTGGGTGTGGCATCTCTAAGTAATTTTAATCTAGTTTTTATTTGTAGATGTAGGTTTGGATCAAATCTGTAAACGGCATTAATTGCAGCATCGACAAACAAAGGACGATTAGTGAATCTGCAGCTCTTGATGACTGATGCATTAAACTGCTGAGGCTCTGCTCATCTTAAATATCGGCTTCAGTGTTGTAGCATGAGAGCTAATGTGAAACAAAGGCTGCCAGTGCCGATTTGAGCAGGAAAGCGAAGGATTTACCACAAAACACCAGCTCATGTGCTTTCATGAGAAATCTGCAGGCATATGCAGGTATTGCAGAAATACCCAGTTACAGAAAAACATCATGAACCCAGAAACTCACGAGAGCAAACTGTGTTAATGTACACTGAACTCAAATAACACGATCACGCTTGGAGCCAGGTGGCAGGTGTGATTCACAGGCGGGCTTGTAGAGCTGGGTCAGGTTGTCCCCAGTGGAGAAACGTGGTGGGTGATGGCCATTAGACAGTAACTAGATCCACTCCTCAGGCGCCGGGCAGGAGAAAGAAGAGCACGGCGCTTCAATGTAATGAGATACCTCCACCCTTCACTGACACACTGAGACAGAAAGCGAGCCGCACGTCTGCGGCGATGCACAAAATATGGCTTCAACACAGAGAATTATGCACAATTACACACCAAAGACTCACAGAGAATATTCAACGCGCTCTTAAATTTAATGCAATCACAAAAGAACAGTTATAACAGTCAAATCTAACACTCAAATGTTATACTCAGTGGTGGCCACAGCTCTGCTAACCGCTAATTAGCAAAGCTGATGACTAGTCAATATTCCGAAGGCCCGAAAATTCTTAAAAATGGTTAAATGCAGTTCAAACTTAGTAAAATGGAGCAAAATTGAGTTCAAACTTAGGAAAATCAAGTTCAAACTTTGCAAAATGGATTTCAATAACCCTAACCCAAAATAGATTTCAATAACCCTAACCCTAACCCAAAATAGATTTCAATAACCCTAACCTGAACCCAAAATGGATTTCAATAACCCTAACGGAAATGGATTTCAATAACCCTAAAACTAACCCATAGCCTACCTACTCTAGCCTCCGCTAGTCTAAGTTACTGGTGCGTTCGCCCTGCCTGCTCAGAATCACTGGACAGTGATAAGTCGACCCCATCTCCCGCACGTTGCCACGTTGGCAAAAGTCCTGCCTGTTCTAATGGAGCGCTGGCTAACGCCCACCTCCGCTGGCCTCCACTAGCCTCCACTAGCACCACATTGTGGAACGCCGAGCTGCATTTGCGGTTCGCTACCAAACTCCGGTAATGTGATTTTTGCTGATGTTTGGCCAATTTTCTCAACTTTGCTCTGTGTTCACCAAATGCTGGGGTAAACTTTATAGTGAGATTGCGCCTTAAGGCCTGCAACACATTCCGAAAAAAGTTGGGACAAAGGCAATTTATTATAAATATAAAGATTAAATCATCACTTTTACAGCCAGTTTTCTTGAGACAAGTCAGAGGATGGACACATGAACATTTCCAAGTCACTGAATATGTCTTGGACTTCATTTAGATCGAGCATTAAGAAATACAAACAGTATGGTACTGCATGGTAAATC